>CM041544.1:25384773-25399773 GCA_023238725.1 Scortum barcoo | reverse complement strand
AACACTGCAGGATGACGGAGAATCAACACGTTCATTATGACAAACAACGAGTCATTAAACCGCCTTCAATTATTCATTAACAGCTTTTCCTAAATCAGTCCGATAAATTATTGATTCTGACTTATTAATACTTTATCAGCTACTGCAAACACTTACACACATCTATACAACACTTCATGTGACACTATTACTACTAACACTGCTACGATTAATACTACAACCAGAGGAAGTCGTACAAATACCACAAAAATATTATTTATGAAGCTGTAAATGCAAATATGACTCAAACCAGAGAAGCTAATGAAGCCAAAACGAGACAGAAGTGATTCATGGTTTTTGTGTCACCAAGAAAATGAAAACTAAGTTTATAACTTGAAACCACCACAGTCCAACAACAGACACAGAAACAGACACAACAACAGACACAGAAAATATTGATTGATTTGTGTGTGACGCTGCTGTTTGACAACTTCCATCTGTATGATTTTACTTCTCATGTTAAAGAAACCTCTAATAAAGTAAATAAAGGTCATGATCAGGTGAGTATAAGAATCACCAGTTCTACTGTTACTACCACTGTGTCTAATCCTGCTCATAAAACTTCACCAGAGATTCATATTAAAGAGAAACTTTATGAACAACAGTGTGAAATATGTGAGAGATGACATGCAGTCAGACTGTGGTTAAAAATGAATTCACGATGTTTAATAAGACAAAACAGGAGGAGCAGTTTGTCTGAAGCTGAACAGTGTTTGGGTGGAGAACAGAAACAAACCACAGCTCGGCCCTCAAACATTCCTCTGCTGGAAAGTCTGCCTGGTTTCTATTAAATCGGACCAAACTGGGCCGAACGGGGCTAAATAAGATACCAGAGACCTATCATCATTTATATCACTCGTTCTTCTTTGTTGGCTTTTAAACTCCACAATCCCTCCATGAATGATCCTAAGATTAAATTATGGATTATCAATTAGATGTTGCCTCCTGTTTAAGACTTCTCTGATGCTTCGGTTCACCCAGTATGTTTACACCGCGGTACTACTTCTTTTTCTTAAGTAAACAGCAAAACAGTCCAGATGAATGATGTTGGATTTGATGGATAAATTAAGAATTAAGTGGTGGAAAGTAAGAAACATCTGTAATTGAAATTCTGATAGAGCCTGTTTGTTTAATCTGCACAAAAACAGAAGTGTTGTTGTGTTTTTGTTGGGTTTTGTACCAAACCTCTTAAAGTCTTAGCCTGCTGTATCTTGAGTGGATTACACAAACAATACAAGCTTGACTGCAAATGAAACATTTCATCTTACTGCTTCACATTAAAAGCCTAAACCACTGGAAGGCTTTTATTGTGAAGCAGCTACAGGAAGTATAGCCTCAGTCACTGCGGTTAGAAACTACCTGAATCATCATGTCATCATTTGACAAAAGTTGATTTTTGATCATCTTACAACAAACACCGGAGCCGGACTGTCAGAATAAAGTGAGCTAAATTAAGTGAAGGTGAAGTGAAGTGAACCCATCGACACACAGACGGACATCATGTGACCATCAGGCGTTTGTGTTGACACTCACATGAGAGGATCTGTCTGTACAGAGCAAACAGCCACTTTACTGTGTCTTTGAATCTCATCACCAAACTTCACTGATAAATAACTGTAACGTCATGTTTTAAAATGAACAGCACTTTATCACTGTGGCTCAGTTTCCAGCAGTGGAAAAGGTCCGGCCCATTTTAACCGCCTGGTGAGAAGTTCCACCGCAGAGCGACAGAAACGCGATGTGATGACGTTAATCTGTTTGTGGAGCTTCGCGGTGACAGCAGGTCTGAGTCAACAGGCGTCAACTGGGCAAGTCAGCGGGAAGTGTTGAACCAGTGAAAACACCCAAAAACATCAGAAAACATCTGACCACACCTGGCTAAAGTTTGTCCTGCGGGTGGCGCTACAGAAAAGGTCTGACAGCATCCTCCTCAGGGGACCATAATGATGAAGTCCTTCAAACTAAAAGACAAAAAGCTTTGTCGTCTTTTCCAGTGGTGGAAAGTAACTAAGTACATTTACTCAAGTGCCATACTTTTTTTTTTTTACAATTTGAGGTACTTGTACTTTACTTGAAAATTTCCCCTTTTTTGCTACTTCATACTTCCACTCAACTACATTTCAAAGGCAAATACTGTACCTCTTATTCCTCTGTATTTATTTCATAACTTTAGTTCCTCCTTATTTTGCAGATTCAGATTATTAATACAAAATAAATTATGACGTGAATAAAATAAAACCTAATATATGTTTCTTTTGGATAAAACAGGCGACTCAGCAGATAAAGTTCATAGTAATAGTGAAATTTGCTCCACATTTACCAGCTGCAGCTTTAAAGTGAGGAACACATTAATGATCATTAATTATAATTCAATTATATCACATATATTACTCTGAAATGAGTCAATCTGCATTATGAGTGCTTTAGTTGGGTACTTCAAGTATATTTTGGATAATTTGAATTTATTTTGAACGCAGTACTTTTTACTTGTACTACTACTTTTACTCAAGTACAAGATCTGAGTACCACTTTTGGTCTTTTTAAGCTAAAACTATGTTCATCTTCTGTCGCACTAAAAGTGCAACTTTTCCCTCTTAGATGAGGTGCAGTTGAGTAAAAAGAAACACAAAATGAAAATACTCAAAACTGTACTTAAGTGTGGAACTTGAGTAAATGTATTTAGTTACTTTCCAACACTGCATCAGAGTGAAGAGTAAATCAGGAGCGTGAGTGTTTGCTGACAGGAAGCTGCTGTTTCAATGCGTCACTTATTTAATCAGTGTTTCGTCGTCATCCTGTTCTCACAGCTCTCTCACTTTCTCTGTGTCTCTGCTCCATGAAGCTCTTTGTTTCATGTTTCATCATTAAAAGTTGGGACATTCATGCAGTTTTTTTTGTCCAGAGAGGATCAGAGGAAGCGGTAGTAAGGAGGTCAGAGGTCGATTAGATTAGGCGATTAGAGGGACGCCGAGGACCGAAAACAGCAACAACAAAATGAAAATACTCAAGTACAAAGTGTACTTAGTTACATTCAAAGTCTGAAGTCTAAAGACAGGAGTTCATATGACGCAAAGTACCAATAAAAAAATATGTTGTATATTTTCACAATAGATTTTTCAGAAAATCACTGAAAGATAAAATAGCAATTTTATGAAAAATAAAGCCCTACTTTCAGGAGAAATTATTTTATTCAAGAATAAAACTTTATTTTATAACATTAAAACATTTTAAATGTTTAAATATTTGACTTCATTCTAAAAAAGGTTGTGACATTAATATTCTGTCCTACTGAGCAAACAGCACAATCAAACCTTATTTTTTGATCTGTTTTATGAGTTTATGATATAAATGACCAGCCAAACATTTGCTCCTTGTTAAGCTGCACATAAAGTTTTTTAATCTTTTAGTTATTGTGTCGAGCAGATAAAGAAGTTTCAGTGTATTTTCAGTTCAGACCTGCTGATGCTTGTGTGTCATTGTCTCTCTGAGGAGAAGTTCAGGAAGTATTTCCAGACTCGAGTCACCTCCCTCTCTCGCTCTGCTGTTTGATGGTCACTGTCCGTCTCGGCCCCGCTGGCTGTGATTTACTGTTTGTGATGATGATGAACAAAGAGCTCAGTGAAGTGAGAGCGAAGACTTGTCTCATTCAGTTCGCAGACAAAAAGCTGCTGTGATTTGAATACAAAGAGTCCGCAGCCCGAAAACAGACGTGAGGGAAACTGTGCCGACCCGCTGCAGCTTCCTGCTCATTACTGCCACTGAGAGTGTGTGTGTGTGTGTGAGAGAGTGTGAGAGAGTGTGTGTGTGTGAGAGAGTGTGAGTGTGTGTGAGTGTGTGTGAGTGTGTGTGAGAGAGTGTGAGAGAGTGTGTGTGAGTGTGTGTGTGTGTGTGTGTGTGTGTGTGTGTGTGAGTGTGTAGGCCCGTCCTGTATGAACCAGTTTGCTGCCTTCAAAGACTGTTTCAAACAATAAACAACACTGATTTCCACAAACTCTTTACATGAAGTCACTTTTTAACTGTTTATGACACAGATGCCTTAATTTCACCTCCATAAGCTGAGATAAGATGAAAAGTTTCATTAATCTGCTTTAAAAAAAAAGTAGAAAGTACCGCTGACACATGTGTGTAATGTGGTCTGTGGTCCTGATCTGAGATCTCACTTTCTGTGCTAAAGACCCTGATTGATTCACACTTTTTTTATTTATTTGCACTGACAATAATAATAAAATAATCTAAAACAGACATGTGGAATGAGGCCCTGATGATCTATCTGAGGATTAAAACAGCTGTGTGATTGTGCTGTTTGGTCAGACAAGCTTCAGGCAGGTATGATAAGAAATTCAATTCTCAGATTTGATTTGACGTGTTTCTCTGCGTCTGTCTGCAGAGAAACACCACGAGCAGAAGAGCTGCTTCACATGAGTGTCTGTGAGAGTATTTCTGTTCCTCTCAGTTAAGAATCCTCTTCTGGTTGTATTTATTCATTTATTCATTTAAACAGCAGCCTCGGGCCGACGGCTGCTTCATGCAATAAATAACTTTATTTAACCAAATGTTTTAGGTTTCTTCGCTTTCCCTTAAAGAGCTGGGGCAGAACAACCACAAAGACTGCATGACAAGAAAAAGTTCTTCTACTAAATTACACCTGAGTATACAAAAGTATTTCCAGCAACATGTACTTAAAGTATGAAAAGTACTCATTATACAGAGTTAAATGATGGAGCATTAATAGTCGTCTGTTGATGAACTGAGCCCTGAGCAGGTCGAACCAGCACAACTGCAAATATCATCTATAAAAATATATATATAAAACATCATCTATAAAAAACATTTAATCAATAATGATTTCAGAAATGTTTTGTATATAAAATCAAAGAAACTGATAACTGAAAGCAACATAAACTGGACGTACTAAAGTAAAGTTTCTAAGAAGTACCTAAACAACAACAGTAAATGGATTCAGTTACTTTTCACCAAAGTTTAGACAAACTTTGTCAAACCAGCTTTTTCTGGGAACTCAAAAAAAACCAACAACAAGCCGACTGAGTTCTGGATAAACTGTCACTGTAACACACAGAAGTACTTAAAGAACCTTTACTTGAGTAAAAGTAGTAATACCACACCACAAACAAACTCAATTACAAGTTAACATCCTGCATTCAAACTCCTACTCAAGTACAAGTATATTCAGCAAAATGTGCCTCTATCATCAGGACAAAAATGGCTAACTTGTGTTTGATTTCATATATGACATATACATACATACATATCATATATATATTATATTCATTTATATGATTGAGTCCTGCAATCCTCATTTTCTTCAAAAGTGAAAAAACATTTTCTTGCAGTTTTTGTTTTAATTTAAACAAACAAAATGAATTTCTGTGTCTTGGAACAAGAAAGAATAAAAGACAGTTTGCTGCACGAGAGTTATAAAAAAAAAGTCATATTAGAAAATACTCGACAAACAAGTTGAGTGACTTTAAAACAGGTTGGATTATTAACACAGGCGGACTGTGTCACTGTAAAACAAACACATGAAGACAGAAGGACAGCGAAGGACTGAAGGGTGCTGAAATCACATTTTACAAACTGGTCAGATGTTTTCAGAGTAAAATCTAGAAAAAAAAACTCAGAGAGTCAAGAAATGTAATGAAGTATAAAGTTTTATATGTTTCTCTGAAATGTCGTGGACAATAAGTAAAGTAGCTTAAAAACTAAATACTTATGTAAAGTTCAACTTCCTTAATACTGCAGGCAGAGAGACAGATAGACAGACAGACAGACAGACAGGCAGGCAGGCAGACAGGCTCAGTGTTTAACAGATTAGATCACATGTGCACAGCTGTGACAGGTGACCTTTCATGACAAACACCTGTCAGTAACATGACATTTTATCACACATGAAGTTTTTGAAAACATGTGTGTCCTTAAACACATCACAGCAGAAATACACAAAATACACAAATCAATTAAAGAGCTGTTAAAGAAACACTTCTGGTTCAACCAGCTGAACAAACGATCATGTGACACCACGTACAGTTACCACTGAGTGTGTGTGTGTGTGCGCGTGCGCACATTCATTTCACTATGTCCACTTCCTGCATGACATCATCTTCACCGTTAGCTGCTATTACATCTGAACTGTTTACACTCCCAGTCATATGATGGTAACACACACACACACACACACACACACACACACACTGCCCCGGGCTGAGTGTGTGTGTGTTTGTGTGCGTTTGTATGAGTCACCTGTTTGCGCTCTGCTGTTTGTCTCCGTCACACTGACACCATTAACATCACTTCACAGGTACTAACACACACTCTTACTGTCACATCCTGTAGGAAGTTATTTTAGATCCATTTAATCAATATGTTGTATTTATATTTAATCAATATTAAGGTTCACATGTGATCAAATGAATGTGTGTCAGTCTGTGTGTGAGCTCAGTGAGAGACAGATGAAAGAAGAAAAATTAAAAGCAGGAAAATGATCAATAATCCACTGATTTTATTTATTAGAGAAGTGACAGATCATTTTTATCTGACTGATGTTCTGGATACTACATCAGCATTTTATCACTTTCACGACTCTGAACTCTTGAACAGAACATGTGAAATGATGTAAAGACATCCTGAGCTACGTCTCTAATGCCAACTGGGCTGAATGAAGAGGACTTTTTGTGAGAGTTCGAGTACTATCTGTCAGCCACAGTTCGTCAACATCAAACGAACGTTGGCGCCACGCGAGTGGCAGCCTGTAACAGCAGCTCCTGCTCACCGTTGAGCTTTCTGTTACTTTTTATACTTCTATTCTTCCTACTTTTTGTTTTTGTGTGTTTTAATTTTTTCTTTTCACCATGCACACAAAACTGGTAGAGTTTGTACTGGTGGCTCTACTGGTTTTTGCACTTTTTGTTACCGTGTCCGGAGACCTCACGCGGAGCCACGGCTCCATTGTTTACAGCTGATCAGCTGTTAGCCCTCTGCGGAGGAGCGCTGGCAGGTGCTACCTGAGGAGCGACCCGATGTTCCCCGTGAACTGAAGAGGAGGAGACGGGGACGCCAGCGGCGCCGGGTCGAGCGCCGCGCCAGGAGGAGACGGTACCGGCCCGTCCTCCCCTCCATCATCATGGGGAATGTAAGATCTCTCCCCAATAAGATGGAGGAGTTAGCGGCGCTGACCCGGCATCAGCGGGAGTATCGGGAGTGCAGCCTCCTGCTGTTCACTGAGACGTGGCTGACTGCACTAACTCCGGACACGGCTGCTGAACTGGACGGCTTCACTCTACCTACGGGCGGACAGAAGCAAGGAGAGCGGTAAGAGGAAAGGAGGAGGGCTGGCAGTGTTTGTTAATGATAGATGGTGTAACCCTGGGCACATCACTGTCAAGGAGCAGCACTGCTGTAAGGACATTGAACTGTTGGCCGTCAGCATGAGGCCTTACTACCTGCCGAGGGAGTTCACTCATGCCCTTGTGGTGGTAGTGTACGTCCCCCCCTCTGCTAACGCCGATGCAGCCTGTGATGTCCTGCTCTCAGCAGTGAGCAGGCTGCAGACACAGCACCCTGATGCCCTCCTCCTCCTCATCTCTGGAGACTTCAATCCATGCCTCTCCATCTTCCTCCCTGCCCAAATTCACCCAGTATGTCACATGCCACACCAGAGACAATAAAACACTGGACCTGTTTTATGCCAACACCAAGGAGGCATACCACTCACTCCCTCTTCCTCCCCTGGGCCGAGCCGACCACAACCTCGTGCACCTCCTGCCTGTGTATAAGCCTCTTGTGCACAGGCAGCCTGCTGTCACCCGCACTGTGAAGAAATGGTCTGAAGAAGCCGAGGAGGCCCTGAAAGACTGTTTCAACACAACACTATGGGATGTTTTCAGTGACGCCCATGGGGAGGACATCGACAGTCTCACCCACTGCCTGACGGACTACATTAACTTCTGTGTGGAGAACACCGTACCCACCAGGACTGTACGGAGCTTCCCCAACAGCAAGCCTTGGATTACCCCGGACATTAAGGCTCTCTTGAAGGAGAAGAGGAGAGCTTTTGTGTCTGGAAATAAAGAGGAGCTGAAGTCTGTGCAGAGGGAACTGAGGAGGATGATCAGGAAGGGGAAAGACTGCTACAGGAGGAAGATGGAGCACCAGCTGCAGCAGAACAACATCTGTGGTGTCTGGAAGGGACTTAAGACCATCTGTGGGAGACCAGGGGTGGGCAAATGACCTGAACTTATTCTTCAACAGATTTGATCAGGCATCCGCCCCTCCCCCGGCCCAGTCTTCTCTGCTGCAACCCCCATCTTGCTCTGTGCCCCCTGTCCACTGCTCCTCCTGTGCCCCCTCACCCCTCTCTCACAACCCTCAGTTCACACCTACCCTCAGTTCACACCTACCCTCAGTTCACACCTACCGGACACTGCCACTTCACACTCTGTCCTGTGCACCTCCCCCCCATCAACACCTCCCTGCTCCAGCCTGCTCCTCACATCACACACACCAGGTGAGGGAATGCCCTGAAGAAGAACAGGGCCAGGAAAGCAGCAGGTCCGGATGGCATCAGCTCCAGGCTCCTGAAGTCCTGCGCAGACCAGCTGTGTGGGATTTTTAGGGTACACATTCAACCTGAGCCTGAAGCTGGGGAGAGTGCCACAACTCTGGAAGACGTCCTGCATCGTCCCAGTGCCAAAGACACCGCACCCCAAGGAGCTCAACAGCTACAGGCCGGTAGCTCTGACGTCTCATCTGATGAAGACGCTGGAGAGACTGGTCCTCGGCCCATCTGCGCCCGCTGGTGAGCTCCTTCATGGACCCGCTGCAGTTCGCAGTTCGCCTACCAGCCTGACATCATCAGGGTGGATGATGCCGTCATCTACCTCCTTCACACCTCCCTCACTCACCTGGAGAAGGCTGGAAGCACTGTGAGGATCATGTTCTTTGATTTCTCCAGTGCATTCAACACCATCCAGCCCAGGCTGCTGGGGGACAAGCTGCAGCTAGCTGGGGTGGATCATCACCTCACTACATGGATTTTGGACTACCTCACTCACAGACCACAGTTTGTGAGGGTGCAGGGCTTTGAGTCGGATCGGCTTCTCTGCAGCACCGGTGCTCCGCAGGGAAGCGGTTCTGGCTCCTTTCCTGTTCACCCTCTACACTGCAGACTTTTCAGTACAACACACCATCATGTCATCTCCAGAAGTTCTCTGATGACTCTGATGCTGTTGTTGGCCTCATCACAGATGGGGACGACAGAGAGTACAGAGGACTTATTCAGGACTTTGCGGACTGGTGCCTGCAGGAACAACCTCCAGATCAACGCTGGTAAAACCAAGGAAGCTGGTGGTGGATTTCCGCAGGCGTAGACCACTCTCCGCCTGCACCGGTGAGCATCCAGGGAATGGACATTGACACTGTGAAGTCCTACAAGTACCTGGGTGTTCACCTAAATGACAGTCTGGACTGGTCGGACAACACCAATGCCCTTGTCAAGAAGGGCAACAGCAGACTGTTCCTGCTCAGGAGGCTGAGGTCTTTTGGAGTGCAGGGACCACTCCTCAGGACCTTCTTATGACTCTGTGGTGGCATCAGCCATCTTTTATGGGATAGTCTGCTGGGCCAGCAGCATCACGGACAGGGACAGGAGGAGAATGGACAGACTGGTGAGGAGGGCCAGCTCTGTCCTGGGATGCCCTCTGGACTCAGTGGAGGTGGTGGGAAACGGGAGGATGATGGCTAAGCTGTCGTCCCTGTTAAACAACACGTCCCCCCTCTACAGGACAGTCTGACAGCTCTGGGCAGCTCCTTCAGTGAGCGGCTGCTCCATCCACGCTGTGTGAAGGAGAGGTACCGCAGGTCCTTCCTGCCTGCTGCTGTCAGACTGTACAACAAAACAAAATGCCCGCTAGTCTGCAGACAATGGACAATAAACAATAACACTATTTCACTTCTTTGCACTCCCTGAGATATTATATATATTTCTCATATGTATACTCTCAGGCATACTCCCTCTGTACTATGTACAGGTTTACTTACAGTTATAGTTTTTATTTATCTTGGATTATTTTACCTTTTATTTTATTTTATTTTATTTTATCCTACATTCTGATTGTTTCCCACTATGTGTGTCTTCGCTGCTGCTGTTATGCACTGTGAATTTCCCCGCTGTGGGACTAATAAAGGAAATCTGAATCTGAATCTGAATCTGAAAAGGTGCCCCGCCCCCTCATTTTATAGAGCCACGCCCACTATCACCCTGCGCTGTTATTGGCTGGATCAGAAGTCAACGCCCACAAACATCCCGAACATAAACAATAGTCAATAATAATCTGTGCAGATACACATCTGGGTTACTTCTACTTTACCTGAATACTTCCATTTTATACTACTTTATACTTCACTACATGTACTCGACATCTTTAGTCACAATTTGATTTTCAGATTAAAATTTTACATTAAATATTTTAAGAATACAACATATAATTTCTAATGACATTATCAGAATTTAAACCAAACCATGACAAGCTTGAGACATTTGAGATGTTTTAAATAACTTTAAGGAGATCAAATGTCACAAACTTTAGACTGGATAAAAGTTCAAAAACTGAGAACAGATTTTTGTATCTGAACATGGTGACCCTTTGGAGGGACCTGACCCCTAGTTTGGACACCACTGGACTAAACTAGATACTTCAGACTAACTAACTGTGTATAAAGTACAGTAACATGCTTCAGTATGAAAAATCTAATAAAGTCACACAGAATCACATATCAGTCACAACCAGTACTTTTACTACATGAAGCTGAGAATACTTGTGTACTTTTACTTTAGATACTGCAGTTGTTATGTAGACACGGTTACAGCGAGTGTGGAGACCAGAAACAGGGAGTGACTTCGAACTTGAGCCAAACCGACCACAAACCAAAGAGCAGCTGAAGAAATTACAGTCTGCTGCTGAGCCTCCTCCTCCTCCTCCTCATCATCATCACTGCCAACACGCCTGATGTTTCCACTGATATCAGCAGCAGTTTAAACAAACCTCCCCGTCAGACGCCTGGAAACACAGCTGTGTGTGCAGTTTGGGATGAAGCTCTGCAGGTTTTGTTCCCCACAGATGTTTGGAGAGTTACAGCAGAGAGTTCACCTCCCTGAAGTTCAACATTTAAGGAAACGATTCTCAAGTCTTCACAGAAAAGAAAGACAAGTGTCCATATACTTTTGGCCATGTGGTGCAAACACAGATGGGATGGTTTGGATGGAAAAAGCACAAACAGCAGCATGGTCCTTTAAAGAGCTGAGCTCACACATCAAGTTTAACAGGTCAGAGATAAAATTAGTAGATTTTTGAATGGAGTTTGGTGAGAAGGTTCATCCTCTCTCTCTTTCTCTCTCTCTATCTATCTATCTCATTCATTCCCTCTGTCTCTCTCTCACCTTGACAAAGAGCAGCGTGATCTCCTCCTCCTCTGCTGGCTCTCCTTCCTCCCACCGACGCCTCCTCACAGGAGAGTGATGATGGAAGCTGAAGCCTCCTCTTCCTCTTCCTCCTCCTCCTCCTCCTCCTTTATCTCTCTCTGCGTCCACTCTCCCCCCAGCAGCGTCTCCCAGGTGACTCAGCCGAAGAATTACATCATCCTGTCAGCACACACACCTGTTTCCTCAAAAAGCACCACCCCTGAACCAGGAAGCCCCGCCCCCCACAGCCCCCACGCTGCCATGCACTTCCTGCTTCTCTTAAAGGGCCAGCATCACTCACTGCTGCAAGGCACCCACAGACAGGTGTGTGAGATCACGTGACACAGAGAGCTCACACTGCAGGTTTGTTTAAAGACACCTGAACACACCTTCAGGCTGAGAGAGGAGGATTATCAATATCAGTCAGATCTGAGAAGCTACCCGATGCTCAGAAAAGGAAAGAAGAAGAAATCAGATAAACGACACAGCAACAGCAGCAGCTTCATTTTCTCTTGTTCGTGTGCTTCATGTTCATCATCATGAGACGCTGCAGTGGCTGTATTAAAGCAGTTCTCCATTTGTTTAACTGTCCAAAAGCACTTTTACCACCAAAGCTGGAAACACTGCAGGACGTTCAGCTGAGTCTGAGCAGGTTTGTCACGGCCGCGTGTTCACAGCTCATGTGACACATGTTATTTACACACTCACATCCTGCGTGTGAATAACGTCAGTGGCAGTATTTCATGAATTATTTTGAACTGGCTGCTTTATTCCCACATGAACATTTTAGCAGAGTTTGCAGTTTATTTACCTAAATACCAATCAGACTCTGTATTAACAGATATTAAAGGACTGATCAGTATTAGTAGTTCATAAGGTGTGTGTGTGTGTGTGTGTGTGTGTGTGCTCATAAAACTTTATGGTGGACTAACAATGTCATGTATTGAGAAGAAACAACTTCAAATTTAAGTTCCTGCGATGGGAAATGACTGATTGTGAAAAGAAAAATGACCGGTAACGACTGTGATGATCAGTAATCAATTAAAGGTGCAGTAGGTAACTTATTTAAAAATGACTCTCTCTCCATCCTGACAGTGACACAGATCATCTGATAATAATCAGAGTCCTCTGGCTCCACCTGCTGCTTCTAAACAACCAATCAGAGCAGAGCATCTGATGAAGCTCCACCCACGTGACAACAGTTTAAAGGAAAGAGAAGTAAACAGAAGAAGAGCGATGAGGAAAAACGAGTTAAAAAGAAGATTGATTTTTAAGACATTTATCAAACAAAAACATCTTTTAACGACACCTTTCTCTGTTTTATGTCACCATGAACCGAACATCTTTTGACATTTGAAGGCTTGATTAATGATTAATCAGCTGATTGAGATGATATTTGTTAGTTTACAGATGCTGATCTGCAGTTTTTACTGGAGGCAAACTGGTGAATCAACACTGAACTAATTTAGAAACCAGCCGAAACTCCTCACAGAGTCCCATTAAAGCTCATCAGACACGTCACCACAGGAGGCCTCCACCTCATTTACTGAGTGTGTGTGTGTGTGTGTGTGTGTGTAGGGGATAATTTGTCATACATAATGTCAGACGAGCTGCTGCAGGATCCAAATGAAGCTCCAATCAGATCGTCCTGTTTCATCTTGTTCTGTCCAATCACAGCAGGAGGCGTCGGAGTAATCACCTGCAATATTTCTAACTGATTAATTAACTGTTAATTCTTCCTTCATCACTCAAACCTGCTGACAGTTTCTCCATGTTTATGTTAAAATTATTTATTTTTCCTTATGAAACAGAGCCAGACAATGCAAATTTATAAATCTGATCCAAACGTGTGTTTCTTTGTGAGTTTTAAGTATGTTTGTTAATTAATAAGCTTCCCGTCAAAATAAAAGTTTCTTTTCCTCTTTTGCAGTATTCTGCAGCTAATGAGGCTGAGTGTGAAGCAACGTTATTATTATTATAGAAACCCTGCTGAGCTGTACACACACACACGCACACACAGGATGAACCAACTAATTAGTGAAATCTCCAAATGCAGAACACAGATAAGGACGTTGTTCTTGTTCATTGTATCTTGGAGATGAAGTGCAGGCAGGAACAAACACAACTGCAGCGCCCCCTACATTCTCTTTTACATCCTTTATAGAAGTAAAAGTACCATGTAAAAATACTCAGTTACAGGTAGAAGAACACATTTATTAATTTTTCATACTTTTCTCCAATCTTTGAGGTTACTGAAACGAAACAAAGGAAACTTACACACTGAAATACAAGCCAGAGATGATTCATCTGTAACACTGGGTTGTATTCTATACGTTTATCAGATAGTTCAATAAAACGTCAAATATTTCCCTCTGAAATGCAGTAAAGTATAAGATGGAGTACCTCAAAACTGTAGTACAGCCCACAAGTACAGCACTCGAGTCAGCTGTTTTTCATCTGTGTGGCTCCTGAACATCTACTGAAACTACAGGAACTGCTACAGAAGTACTACTACAAAAACTACAACTACAACTACTACTACAAAAACTACAACTACAAAAAACTACTACTACTACTACTACTAATACTACAACTACAACTACAACTACTACAAAAACTACTACAACTAAACTACAAAAACTACAACTACAACTACAACTACTAAAAACTACAACTACTAATACTACAAAACACTACAACTACTAACTACTACATACTACAAAACTACTACTACTAATACTACAAAAACTACAACTACAACTACTACAACTACTACTACAATACTACTACAACTACTACTACAAAAACTACAACTACTACTACGACTACTACTACTACTAAAACTACTACAACTACAACTACTACTACAACTACTACTACAAAAACTACAACTACTAACTACAACTACTACTAACTGACTACTACTACTATTACTACTAACTACTACTACTAACTACTACTAAATTACTACAACTACAACTACAACTACAACTACAACTACTACACTAAAACTACAACTACAAAAACTACAACTACTACTACGACTACTACAAAAACTACTACTACAGCTCTACAAAGTACTGAGTCTGCACAGTACCACTGTCAGTACTGTGTTCCTGCTTCTGTTCTGTGAAGAGACTCTTCAGTCGAGAAGAAGCAGAAATACACACACAGCATGATGAAGGCCTAGACAGCTCTACACACACATGCCCAAACACACACACACACACACACACACACACACAGCTCTTTAACTCAGTGTATCACTGTTATTACATGTGGGAGAAGCAAACACACACTCACACTAATCATAGCTTATTTCTGGCCCGCTCCCATAGCGACCAGACTTCTCTCTGTCGCCACGGCGATAGAGTTGCAGCTCAGCAGCACAACTGATGGAAACCAGACAGACAGCGAAGGCCGAGAGACTACAGACTGACATGACACCAGAGACAGACAGACAGAGAGAGAGAGAGAGAGACAGACAG
>CM041544.1:25377273-25379773 GCA_023238725.1 Scortum barcoo | reverse complement strand
GCTCTGGTCCTTGTCGAAGAGCAGAGCGAGAGCCGTGGCACAGCCCTGACCCACCTGGGGACAGACGGACTTTAAATGCCAGGTTTCCATCATACAGGTGACACTTCCTGTTTCCTTAGAGCCAATCACAAACAGGAAGCTCGTCTATTGATCATCACTTTCATCACATCGTCTTTATGACAGGTAGAGTTAGACAGAAGCTCTCAGACTTTTAAAGTCAGTTAAAAATGAAACTCCTCGATGAGCTTGTGGCGTTTTAATCTCTTATTTCTGTGTTTTCATAAAGTCTCTTCATGCTCCGCCTCTTTTTGTTGATTTATTTTATCTCCAATATCTTTGAACTGATTGATAATAATACTGTAAATACAACTGTGAAGCTTGTTGCTTTAAATCAATAAGAAGATAGAAGATCAACGACCATATTGTCTCTTTGGTTTCCTGCAGAAACATCTGCTGTGTTTTTTATGTATATGAGTTTTTCTTTAAAGATGGAAGTTTTTTTATGAGTGATATTTTATTTTGGCTTTTGATTTCTTTAACTTTTAGGTTTTCCATTTGAAATGTTGGAAAGCTTTTTACCTGCTGTTTGTTTGTTTGTTGGAGCTTTAAATGACTAATACACTGATAAATACCTCGACACAATCAATATGTTTTTTTATGGCTAATATTTTATTTTAAAGTTTAAATTCACCTTTTGCTTTTGAGTTACTTCAGTTTTGTTTTCTGCTGATAACAAAGAAAATAGGCTTTTTATTGGTTTTGAATTTTGATGATTTTACTGTTGGTTTTGTTTGATTTGTCTTTTCACTTCATTTCTGTTGATCTTGGACCATTTTCCTCCTTTTTAGCTGTTTTTTATTCTTCTTTGTTTCATTTTTAGTTTCTTTTTGGTGTTTTTTAGTTTTTCAGTCCTGTAATGTGTTTGGTATCTCATTAATTTCTTCATTCAAATATTTTAACTATAGTAAGATATTTTTGATAAGAAAAGACACTGATGAAACCTGTTTGTGTTTTTCTCACCTTGAGTTTCTCCAACATGGTCGCCTCGTCTGCGAAGCGGAGGTTGCCGCTTCCGACGCCGAGCTTTTTGGCGAGCTCGTTGAGGTTCACCTGAAGAGGAATGAAGAAAAGATATTCTTTATTATAAGAGAAGATGTTAGAAGAGGAAGACTGTCACTGTGATGAAGAGTTAACAATCAGTCACAGAGTCGGGAACAATCCCAGCGACACAAACGTCCACTGGACCTGAATATTTCATATCCTCATGTTTAAGTACACACAGTATATAAACTGTATATAAACTGTATATAAAGTCTTATATCCATCTGCTCATGTTACTCTTGTTATACAGGTGTATATATACAGTTTATACACTCTTTTATATATCTAGCCAGCATTAGATTTGTTGTTTTAGCAGTGCTATAATGACCATATATAATTATTTCTTAGTCTCTTTGTTAGAATACAACCAGAAAATATATGCAACAGAAATATGTATGCACTATTAAAAACCTGAAAAAAAAGCAGCAGCAGAAAAAGCAGCTTCAATTGGCTAAAGTGGTTATAAAATATTAAATACTGAATTTATTTAGAAATCTATTAATATTAAATAAGTATTTAGTGGGACCTCCCCTTATATTTGAGCAATAGCAGGAACTCATTGGAAACATGTTAATATGTACAAGACCAACTTTCAATCACATCAATCCATTGAAAAGGCCAAAGAGCACAGTATTTGACAGAATAATATAATATAATATAATATAACAAAAGATTACTACTACCTGATTTAAACTGTGTATCTGTATTTCTGTGTATCTCTGTAGGTCCTTGTATGTGTTCACACCTGATCAATAAATCTGATTGATTATGGAGTGAGAAAACGAGACAGTTCAGAGGTCAGATGGAGGAAACGTCACAGGTGAGCTCACCTGGCGGTCGTGGCGAGCAGACACCAGCCACAGGCCTTTCTTCTTCTTGTCCTTCAGGAAGAGGTTCTTTGTGACAGCGCCGCTCACCTGCTGCAGGTGAGGCATCATCTCCTCCACCGTGAACACCTGCAGGGGGGAAATGATATCATGAGGGACACAATAAAGAGACACACAGCGCTCAGTTCACTACATCAGGTTAAATATTGTGTTCCTGAAGACAGATTGAAACATGAGTATAAAAACCACACACACTCGTCATGGTGTCTTTCTCATAATTACTCATCATACCTGTCTGTTTTCTTCTATTCAAACCTTCACATGTAAGTCAGAATGAAAAAGGAAAAATACTGTTAAAAAAACAATGTTTCAACATTTTATTGAGCCAATAATAACCTAATAGCCTTTAATAACCATCACGTGTATTTACTTAGATATTTTTAAGTGATGATTTTTAATTGAAATCAAGTCTGCTGTTGGTCTGTTGGCGCCCCCTGCAGGTTAATGAAGGTCAGTGCAGTATAAACAGACTGCAACTGCTGACATGGATGATTAATAAAAATTACAATTAT
>CM041544.1:25132273-25367273 GCA_023238725.1 Scortum barcoo | reverse complement strand
CTCAGATGTTTCTGCCTTTTATAGATTCTGATGGGGAAGAAAGACGGACTGAGCCCAATAAGGCTCATGGTTTTTATGGAAGGGTCTTCTGGGTTTGTGACTTTTGAACTTACAGTAACTTTTATTTAAGCATTTTAAATTTAAATTAAATTTTGCATCACCTTTTTATATGTTTTGTAACCATTTATTCTTTTCTGATAAAACTGGATCGCATTTTTTACATTTCTAAGGGAACTGTGGCAAGACACCAAAAGGACAAAAGATACTTACACCTAATAATGAACTAGCATTTCTGCACAGGTCAGGGGAAAAAGCAGAAAATATATACACCAGGAGCACAGGTGAAACAATCAGGGCGGGGCAGACAATCACAGGAGTGGGAAACACACAAGTGCAGGAAGTCAAGGGCCTGAACGAGAAGGAGAAGTTGATCACCACAATAAAACAGGAAGTAAATGCTAAATGAATGCACTTTACTTGAGGCCTTACTTTCCCACTATTGTCATTCTTAGACCAGTATCACTGTGAAAATGTTCTACATTTCATTCTATGTGATATTATAAAGATCTGAATTAGTTTTTGATGAACGCTGCAGAAAACCTGAGCATGTATAGAATTAAAGACACCCTTCTGCCAAAAATGTGCTGAACAGGAGGCAGATTTTCAAGGCAGATAAAGTCAACACAAAGACCTTGTTTATCTTTGTTGTGTTTTGGTTCAGGTGATCCTGCTGAAGTTTGTCAGCATAAACTTAAATCTAACAGAAAACCAGACAGACCAGAAACAACAATCAGACAAGAAGACATCTTTAAAGCCTCACCTGGAAGAGATGAACTAGTCAGAACAGTGATGACAAAGGGAGTGGCTGGCATTGGGAAAACAGTCTTAACACAGAAGTTCACTCTGGACTGGGCTGAAGACAAAGCCAACCAGGACATACACTTCACATTTCCATTCACTTTCAGAGAGCTGAATGTGCTGAAAGAGAAAAAGTTCAGCTTGGTGGAACTTGTTCATCAGTTCTTTACTGAAACCAAAGAAGCAGGAATCTGCAGATTTGAAGAGTTCCAGGTTGTCTTCATCTTTGACGGTCTGGATGAGTGTCGACTTCCTCTGGACTTCCACAACAATGAGATCCTGACTGATGTTACAGAGTCCACCTCAGTGGATGTGCTGCTGACAAACCTCATCAGGGGGAAACTGCTTCCCTCTGCTCGCCTCTGGATAACCACACGACCTGCAGCAGCCAATCAGATCCCTCCTGAGTGTGTTGACATGGTGACAGAGGTCAGAGGGTTCACTGACCCTCAGAAGGAGGAGTACTTCAGGAAGAGATTCAGAGACTCAGCTCGACTCGACTTGGCTCGGTTTTTAGGTTTTTCCATTACGTGTTAGTACCTGGTACCAGGTACTTTTCTAGTACCTACTCGGCCGGTTCCAAGCGAGCCGAGTGAGTCGAGCCGAAAATGTGATGTCAGCAGACTGGCAGGCCACTGATTGGTCAGGGTGTGTGACATCCTAGATAAGTCAGGAGAGCGAGTCGTTCATAACAAGAGTCAACCGCGCCATTTTTAAAATGCAACAACAACAACAAACACGATCAAAGATGGCTGCACAGAAATCAACCCCGCTGAGGAGCAACGACGAGGTGCAGACATTTCTTTGTCTGGTGGCCTACCTCCATAGTCGTTTCGTGTTTGTGTCACATAACAAATGACATCGCTGGAGTTTCAGGGCCACCTTGCCTTGCTATGATGACCCCACCCACGCTGAGGTGGTACTCTATTGTAATGGAAAACGACCGAAACTGAGTCGAGTCGAGTAGTGCTAGAACTGTGTTACGGAAAAGTGCCAATAGTAGAGTGGGTGAAGGGAGGTGAAGACCCGGGGAGAAGTTTGATGGCACAGTTGTCTGTAGGAAGGCAGGGATGAAGCATAGGCCTTGCTAAACAACCTCCCTCAGATCTCACAGACCTATAAGGAGTTCCTGCTGCTTACAGGGGTCTGAGGGACAGACACAGGAGAGACCTTGGAGGCAGCAGATTGGAAAAGAACCTCCCTGAGCCCAAGTCCAGTGTGTTATGTGTCACAATGAAAAGACCCAGGGGCAGAGTTCAGTGAGTGACTGGGCAAATAAGCCATCTGAGGGTGCAGGAGAGGCTTCAGCCTCAGCTGGAGTTGTTTGGCCAAGCCCCTGTTGATTAAACGCCCGCCCCTTTACTGGGCACCTCGCCAAGAAGTGCCCGAGCTGCCCGCAGCAGTTCTCAGAGGTGTGGCAGCTGCTTCCCAGCTGCATTGGCTCCTCCCGCCCACCAGAGGGCACTGTGAGTCCAGCCTTGGCATTCTCCCTGGGACTGGAAGGTTGGGTGTCCGGTGGCAATAGAGAAGGTTGTCCCCAGTGGACAGGGGGGCCCCCAGCAGCCAGAGCCTTTCCTTTCCATCACTTTAAAAACGTCTATGGTCAATTTTGGTCACTAACATGACCAAGTCATTAAAACTGATGGGTAAATCAAGGGATGCCAGCTGATCTTAGATATTGTCAGAGAAGTTATGCATCACTGTGGCAGACATGGACTGTTGTTTCAGTCATTGTTAGCCGCTAGGGTGTGGAGGTGAATTAGTAATCAGAGTCCTTGCTGGTACCTTTTCAGAGCTCCTGAGCAGCTTCTTTCCCTAACATGCGGTGGTGAAAAACCTTCCATAGGCGCCCACTTAGAGACAGATGGCTGACTGCTTTTCCCTCTCTCCCATGGCACACTCAGATGCCCCCCACCGTAAGGTTGGTATGATGAATTTGTCTCAGAATTGTTCTGTGGGAAAGGACAGGAGTCGGTTCTACCTCTGGGCTGGCAGGCAAAGTGAACCAGAAATGGCTGAGGGTTGAGGCCAGAGAGTATCTGCTGTGTCCATGCACTGAGGTTACACAGCAGTGTGGAAAGCATCCTGCCTAACATGAAGATCCTGGACTCCCACCAGCCAGGCATCTCTGTCTCTCACAGAGTAGCAGTGTATGTGGACTGTCCTGCTGGCACTCTGTCCTTCTACAGAGTCTCCTCTGACACACTGATCCACCTCCACACCTTCAACACCACATTCACTGAACCTCTTTATCCTGGATTTGCAGTCTGGTCTGATTCAGTGTCTCTTTGCTCTCTATAGGACGGAGAGTCTTCTTCTGTTTATAGAAGCTTACTTATTGTTGACCAGATACTTCAGTCTGTGCAGGATCACATGCATGCATGATGTTTGTGTGTTAAGGTGAAGTGCAGCCTGCATACACTGAATCTTAAGGGAACAAAAATCCTGGTGATGCATTGTGGTAAACTCTCATAAGTTTGATCTTCTGTAACATTTTAGGATCAAATGTAGATACTTGTTTTTCAGAGTTTCTCTTTGAAGTTACAATCAGAGGAAAAGTGGTTTCATGACTAAAATATTTAAGTGTTAAAAATATTCTCATATACTCTGAGTCAAAAACTAAACTTTGTTATGTAAAAAGATTTATTTCTACAACTGTGAGAAATGGGTTTAAATGTCAAACAAGAGAAAGCTGAGGCCTTATAGTCATGGACAGTATACCTGTCGTTTGAACCCGAGAGCACAGTCCATGACTGAACATTAATTTGTCAGCTCATCTGAGTTTGTGACATGTGGGAAGTTTGTTAACCAACTTTTTGTTGATTTTGTTCAACAAAAAGAAAAAAAATTTTGCTCTCTAAACTATGTTGGCTAAGCAGATCAGTCAAAAAGTAACAAAAACTAATACAAATAAAGCGCACTGACAATCTAAAAATTTCGCAACAGTTAATCATCAGGGTTGGTCAGAACAGGAAAGCTAGTTATTTCAGTGTATTAAGAGGAGTCTCAGAAAGTGGCAGATTGAAAGGTAAGGACATGCTGATGGGATGTCCTAATCAAATGTTTTGCAATACTGATCTTATTGACAAAATACTAACAAGGAGTTTGTCCATGTTGTTTGTCCCTTAATGTCAGCCCTGTGACTGACCAGGGTGTACCCTGCCTCTCACCCAAAGATAGCTGGGACAGGCTCCAGCACCCCTGAGACCCTGTGTGTGCTCAGGATAAGCAGGTTTAGAAGATGGATGGATGGATGGAGCTTGTCCATGTGAACTTGCAAAGTTGGCGGTGGTGTGTTAATCCAATTAGAACTTTCCTCATCTAATACTACCATCACTACCTGGTCCATTGGCCTTTTCCTCAAGACTCCTTGCACCTTATCTATTTACCTCTACCTTTTTTTTCCCCTTTTCTTTTGTACTGGACGTCCACTGCACTTTGGCTATTTTGTTCTACCTTAGTATTTTATTTGATTTCATTCAGTTTTGTAGTATTTTATTTCGTCTTATTCTTTTGTACTTTATTGTATTTTCTGTAGTATTTTATGTACCTGCCTGCTTAATTTCCCTCCAGGGATCAATAAAGTTCTCTGTCTATACTAAGAGGTCCTGCTGTTGCTGACAAATCAAAGTTTGCCTAAATGACTGCAAGAAAACAGTAATAAGCAGCATCTATCTATTGTCAGTACAGGGGTGTGTTGTAAGTATCGTAGGAGCAAACTTGAGAGCTCCTGTGTTTTTCTTAACTTGTGGCTAAGGGCTGTAATGCACAGGATAGCCAGACAGGCATTCAGTTAATATTCTGCTCATAGACGGTCACTATGTGACCAACGATGACCAGGGTATGAACTGCGGTCAGTGAAAATGCAGTCATACTAATGGGCCAGAATTTCTGCAAATGACCTTTAACTGCATGCCCATCCCGAAACATCTCAACATGGCGGTGTCCCTCATGTGGTCTTTTGTCGCCCTCCGGTCTGCTGGGAGGGTAACCCTTTGAGACGATAGATCTGCATGTCTCTGTGTTTGAACAGACAGGCTCTGTGATTTTAGAAGCAACAAGCTACCTCCGACCTCTTTTTCTCTCCTGCATAGAGGGCTTTCCTTGACACACCATAAGTACAAAGAGAGTGCATGCACATGGATGAGGGTTTTGCAAGAACAAGAACTTGAAGTTTTTGTTTAAGCCTGGTACATTTTTGCACTGGAAGTATGCATGACTCGAACTGTCATGATGCTCATGATGGGAGTGCTTAATTTGGAGGGTATCAACGATCCAAGTGAAAAGAGAATTCTTCTGTTAGTGCTTCATGGAGTTCTTTGTAGTCATCTCTGACACTGGGAGGTTGTGACTGAATAAATTTATGCGCAGTTTTAGAGGTGGTCACAAGGTTAACTTTCTCCCTTTGGGTTGCACAGACCAAGTCAATTATGGTCTAATTCTCCATGATAATCATTAATGTCGTGACCACAGAATCAGATCACAAAATGTTCATTATCTTCAGGTCATGCATGTGGTGTCATGTGTCAGAGGCCGAGAAGCACATCTTCTAGAGGATAAACTACACAACTCCCTACTGCCTGTTTTTAGAGAGGTGTGAATTCAGGTGGGTGTTAACTCTCATTGTCTCTCAGTGGAGTAACGAGAATCACATGAATGAATGTTCTGATCCAAGCTTTAAAAATTACTCCTTGTGTGAGAACAGGTTTGACTCTGCTGACTTCAGATCATCTAAGTAATGCATGGCTGTCTTATTAGCTGTCTGAACTTCATTTTGTACTCTTTTTGTACTGTAATGGTTTCTATCTCTTGTTTTAGGGCTGCTTTGATCTGAAAAGCAAGGCTAGTTTGCCTGTGGGAATTCAGAAGCAACGTAACAATGGGCCATTGGATGAGGTTTGCACATCACACCTGTCATTGAGAAGCACTCACTGAAATTTAATCTGCTGATGAATTCAGGGTAGCACTTGATTTAACAGCAAATTCTGACAGACTACATTTTACTGTCTGAATGCAGATCTGAAGTCCAATTTTGGGGCACTGCCCTTTGCAAAGGAAAAAAATGAGCCAATTCTCTGAATCAGTCTCTTAAAAGGTACTAAAATATCAATCTGGAACAGAATAATAATTAACTTTATAAATACACTGTTCAAGAAAATAAAGGGAACACTTAAACAACACAATGTAACTCCAAGTCAATCACACTTTCTGTGAAATCAAACTGTCCACTTAAGGAAGCAACACTGATTGACAATCAATTTGACATGCTGTTGTGCAAATGGAATAGACAACAGATGGAAATTATAGGCAATTAGCAAGACACCCCCAATAAAGGAGTGGTTCTGCAGGTGGTGACCACAGACCACTTCTCAGTTCCTATGCTTTCTGGCTGATGTTTTGGTCACTTTTGAATGCTGGCGGTGCTTTCACTCTAGTGGTAGCATAAGACGGAGTCTACAACCCACACAAGTGGCTCAGGTAGTGCAGCTCATCCAGGATGGCACATCAATGTGAGCTGTGGCAAGAAGGTTTGCTGTGTCTGTCAGCAGCTCAAACGGTCAGAAACAGACTCCATGAGGGTGGTATGAGGGCCCGACGTCCACAGGTGGGGGTTGTGCTTACAGCCCAACACCGTGCAGGACGTTTGGCATTTGCCAGAGAACACCAAGATTGGCAAATTCGCCACTGGCGCCCTGTGCTCTTCACAGATGAAAGCAGGTTCACACTGAGCACATGTGACAGACGTGACAGAGTCTGGAGACGCCGTGGAGAACGTTCTGCTGCCTGCAACATCCTCCAGCACATGACTGGCCATTAGGTACCGAGATGAGATCCTCAGACCCCTTGTGAGACCATATGCTGGTGCGGTTGGCCCTGGGTTCCTCCTAATGCAAGACAATGCTAGACCTTGTGGGTGGATGTGTCAGCAGTTCCTGTAAGACAAGACAAGATTGATGCGAAGGCATTGATGCTATGACTGGCCTGTTCGCCCGTTCCCCAACCTGAATCCAATTGAGCACATCTGGGACATCATGTCTCGCTCCATCCACCAACGCCACGTTGCACCACAGACTGTCCAGGAGTTGGTGGATGCTTTAGTCCAGGTCTGGGAGGAGATCCCTCAGGAGACCATCCGCCACCTCATCAGGAGCATGCCCAGGCGTTGTAGGGAGGTCATACAGGCACGTGGAGGCCACACACACTACTGAGCCTCATTTTGACTTGTTTTAAGGACATTACATCAAAGTTGGATCAGCCTGTAGTGTGTTTTTCCACTTTAATTTTGAGTGTGACTCCAAATCCAGACCTCCATGGGTTAATAAATTTGATTTCCATTGATAATTTTTGTGTGATTTTGTTGTCAGCACATTCAACTATGTAAAGAACAAAGTATTTAATAAGAATATTTCATTCATTCAGATCTAGGATGTGTTATTTTAGTGTTCCCTTTATTTTTTTGAGCAGTGTACGACTGTACGTCTGGGTACGTGGGTGGAGTTCTCATCCAAACATGCAAAAACCTGAAGGATTCTGGGATACTGAGTTGAAATAGCTCATTTTGTTCTGAACAACAGAGCCATGTAATCTCAGCCATTGCGAATGAGCTGAGGTTTTACATTCATGGACACAATTCCCAACAGTTAGCTCACTGTAGACTAACACTTTTAAGGTGGAATGATTTCTCATATGTATTACCTTTTCAGCTTCAGTCCTCTGAACCACAGTTGGGGAGACCTTCACAATAAAATCCACCCTATGTTTTAATGTGAAGGAGCAGCAGGAGGAGGAAATTTTCGCATCATCTTTATCCAGTTCTGATACAGCTGATATCAATCAGATCAAATTACCAATAATAACACTGGATCACACGCTGCATGGTCTCCTGTGTGAAAACTTGAATCCAGCATGATGAAATACAGATTTAGACTTAACTTTATTGATCCCTTTGGGATGACTCCCTCAGGGAAATTTAAAAAAAGAGTGTGTAGCGGGTAGGCAACAGGACCCAAATGCAACACAACGAGCTACTGGAATACTTAAGCTGGAGCAGAGTCTCAAAAAGTTCGGCGCGAATACGCACAGGCCGGCTGATCCAGCTGAGCCGACTCACCGAGGAGCGAGGGAGAGAGACGCTGGAAACGAGCCCACGCTGGTGGATGGGGAGAGCAGTGATCAGAAGTTTGCAAGGCAGAAAACTCATGTGAGGCTGGGTGGCGATCCAGGTGAGCAGACAGAGAAGACCGAGCAGCCAGGGACTGGTGAGCCGTGAGGGAGGGAGTTTAAATGCTCAGCTGATCAGTGAACCAGAGCAGGTGATTGGACCAGGTGCTGGGAGTGGGCTGACCGATGGGAGTGGCTGGCAGGTGAATGGAAAGTTACCTGGAAGGTGGACTGTGACAGAGAGAGGTAATTAAAGAATGTAAATACCCTGAATGACTATATCTGAAATGACTGCAACCATGAATAGAGTCATTTGGTCTGATTTCACGAAACTCTTTTCATTTAATTACTATTTGATCATAATTCAACTTTAAGTCCTGGGACTAAATTGGTCCCCATTGATTGGTCCCCATATTGTGGGATAAAACACACACACACACACACACACACACACACAGAACAAGAGTAAACGCAGGACTTCAGCCTGATTGGCCGCTGATCAGAAACAGCAGATGTGGCGCAGGAGCTTCATCACTTCTGATTGGCTGAACTGACCGCAGGTTCATCTCAGGACGCACAAGCTGCTGAAGTCTGAGTTAAAAATATAAAAATTAACATACAGTTTAGTGTTTGTTGGTCAATAAATTAATAGAGTGCTCATCTAAAAAAACACCATGGTTGCATTTGATTTTGTGTTCTGTTGATTGGCTTTACTTTCTCATTGATCTTCATGCAGTAAGTGTAAAAATAATAAGAACAAAATTAACAAATAGTTCCTCATTAAAACCTGATATGTAGAAAACAGACATATTGAAATGTCTCATTGTTACTCCAAATAATTAAAATTTTAAGTTTGATATTCTCTGTGCTCTGTTTACAGGCAGAGGATTTCGGTTAGACATCTCCTGAAGAAAGTGTTTAATAAATCCAAACAGACATATCTGGGATTGGAGGAGCTGCAGATGTGGAGCTGATGCACTTCGATTGTGTTTAATGAGGTTTTATGGCCGAGAGCTCAAACAGAAACTGAAGTGACATTTTCTGCAGCAAACATCTGAAACAAGACATCACTTTAAATCAGGTTTATGAGCCTTTAGTGAACAGTCAGGACCAGCCACAACCCAGAACCCGAGTTCTCCAGAACCACATGCAGGACTTCAGGGTTCACCTGGTTTTTATGAGTCAGTGGATCTGAATGAAGATGTGACCCAAAGGAGAGACTGATCAGTTTAATATTCATGAGGATTATTTATTTCCTTTGACCCCGGGATGGAGTCAGTTTTTTAAATTAAGAAATTACCCCCCGGTCATTCTCTCTCTCATACACACACACACGCAGACACACACACACACACACACAGTCCAGTCTGGATTAAACAAGCTCACCTGCTGCTTCCTGCGTCAGACGCCGCTCAGGCAGAAATCCTGAGACTGAATCTGTGGAAATGATTCTTTATAGACACACGAGCAGCATTTTAATGTTTTTCTTTTAAAGCTCGTTGAGGTGCAACTCATTTGATCTGCTTTAATAATGTCTGATTTCATTAGATTACTTAAATTGGTGAAATTACAATACATGATATTAATGTCTTTCTAAAATATAAAGTTTAAAAGGAAATAACTTAAATAGAAGAACAGAAAAACGTGATGTAAAGAAATGTGTTGAAACCTGTGGACGTAAACGTGAAGTTTGTCCTCAGGGTGGTGCTAGAGGGACGGTGGTCAGGTCATTTAAATCTAAAAGGTTCATCCTCTGAAGAGCAGGAAGGAGACGTGGACACGAGGCCACGAAACTACCTGAAGAGAGTGAACATCAGTGAAGTATGAAAACTACAGAGTAGAAATACTTTACAGGTAAAAGTCCTGCAATCTTTACAAAAGAAAAAGTACAGATGCATTAATCCGGCTCATTTTAATGACCTCATACAGTGAAGATATCTTACTCTACAATATTTATCAGTTGATCATGTTTTGTTTTAATAATCTTTTTAATGTTTTAGAGAAAATGTAGCGAAGTAAAAAGTGGAAGATGATGATGACAGCAGAGGTTTGTGGCTTCAGCTGATTTTATATTTGGGTCAAGAGCTGATGAAAGAATCACACAAAGAGGCCGAACAAAGATTATCTGGATTAAAATCGACCTTTTATTACTTCACTAAATACAATCAAACATTTTGACCTGAGAGGACCTGACGGCTGTTTGTTCACCTCACAGCAGAAAACACGTCCAGTGTTACTCATGAAGACAAACTTTACATGTCAGACTTTCACTGCTGCTCAGACTCAAAGAAAAGATGAATCAGGATGCTGAAACGATGAAAAGATGATTATTGATGATTATTTTTTTATAAATGCGCTCTCAGTTCATCTGAACACTTATTGACAGTCTGAGGTCCGTACAGATCTCAGGCCTGCTAATATCTGACCCGACATTAGACTTTATTTTAGCTAATTTAACTTACATTCATTATCTGAACTGCTGTATCTTTACCTCTTTTTTGCAATGATTTTCTTGGGTTTGGTTTCAGGTACAGGTGAGACTTGATATCTGATCAAATCAAGTTTAAGCAACAGATCCATCAGTTTGAAGAGTTATCAGACACAAAGGGGAGAAAGGCCCTGAAAGTTTGTTAGCAATGTGCATCGTTGAAGTGAACTAACTGTGAGATCCTCCATCTTTAGGAGGAACCTGAGGCTAAATGTAGTTTTAAGGCCTGAATTGTTAAATTGAACTTGTTGTCAAGTTGCATTCAAATTCCTTTTTTTCTGAGTCAGTTATAATTAATCCACAAAATCTTGCTGTAGTTTTCTGTATCAGTACATCTGACATTTATCTCCTTTGAAGTAATAAATCGACTGATTGTTCAGAGTTTCATTATTTTCTGAAGCCTTTTTTGTCAGTCCAACAGAAAAACACACAAACAAAGTTTTCAGTCATAAAAAAAGAAATACTCACGTTGCAGTAAAGGACATAAACTTCTTGCAGTTAATCAGTTATTAAAATCGTTGTCAATTTATTTTTAGTCAACCTCCGATGGATTAATCAATCATTTCAGCTGTTGATCACTTGATTTCTGAGTGAAACTGACCCATGCAGAGGGGGTCGATATGAGCCAGCTGGACCACCATGAGGCCTCTGGAGAGAAATGAATAATTTTATCTTTTGTTTCTGTGAAACACCGTCAGGTCAGGCTGAGACCTGCTTAAAGAAATGAGTTCGTTACTGACGTTTAATAGGTTTCTCACTCAAGATGGCTGCCGCGTCTCAAAACCGCTGTTGCTCTCTGTGCTCAACTGTGTTATTTCCTTAGTTATGTATTTTTATTTACTTTTATAATGTCTGTTTTAGGTCTGTATTTTATTTTACTATTCAAGTTTATTCTTTATTTTTAGTTTTATATGTTTTTGCCTTCTTCTCAGATTCTTCAGCATTGTTTTAAGGGAGGCTGTGACTCGAAATGACGGCTCTGTGAGATTGATGAGAACATGAAAATAAAATGTTGAATCTTTACACACACACACACACACACACACACACACATATTGTCTGCTGTTTACAATAAAAGTAAAAAGACTCCCTGTCTCTTGGTAGTTTTGCCAACACATTTCTCTTGTTGTTTGGCTTCTGAATCAGAATCATCTGAACGTATTGATGAAGCTTCAGCTGTGATTAGTTTCTGTCACAACAGCAGCTTTCTGTTCAAACAGAGACAGACGACCTTCAAGTGTGTGTGTGTCCTCATTCCTTGTGTGTGTGTGTGTGTGTGTGTTGTCCTCTAACCTGTCAGTCATTCAGTGTCCTACATTCCTCTCAGCTTCCATCAGTTAAACTGGTGATTAAATTGATGTTGGGTTTCGCGTGTGTATGTGTTGTGTTGTCAATGACAACCGCACACACACTCACACTTGATTATGATTATTGTTCCATGGGTCGATGTTGTAAGCAGCTGCTGAGATGACTAAAACTCTTCACTTTCATTTATTTTTCACTTTAAAGACTTTTTGTTTCTTTTTTTATTATTTTAGTTTTAATTTCCCACAAATGTTTTTCTGGATTCATGAAAAGAATGACTGTGAATGCTGAATATGAAACAGAGAAGCTAATAATGAAGAGAAAACTTGATGAAAGAGTGTTGTGTCTTCATTACACTGATTACAGGGCAGAGGGTCGCTGTTAACACCTTCTAACTCCTCGTTAGTGGGTTAAACTGGAGCTTCACCTGCAGGGAGGTTTAATTGCAGAGAAGAACTTCAGCGACCCCCCCTCGTTATCGCAGAGGAGCAAATCAATGTGCTGCTTTTTTGGTTCCTTTATGGAGAATTTTTCTGCAGTGCCATCAACAAAATGTCAGAAAAAAACACTGAAATAATCTTAATTTAACCAATATCGATTTAATCCTCTAAACACGCCCAGGAAACTTCTTGTTTATTAAACTTTATTTGTTCTTCTAAAAAACATCCCGTCACAGTTAATCTGCTGTTAGTGTGGATACAGAACATAGAAACAATATTCACAATCAACAAACTATTTAAGTGTCAGACTGTAAACAGGAAAATGTTCCTTTACAGTGACACCGTGTGGCAAACCGAGGGAATTACAACAACTGAGGACATCTCATCCTGAGTCCCTTAATACTGATTATCTGCTGATCTGATCCCAACATTCACCCACATGTTGATTATTGAACGATCTGACACATTAAAACTGATAATCTGATGCACCTTTATTTTTAACAAGCTGCTCGAATCCAAAGACTGAATGTCTTCTTCTTCTTCATCTTCTTCATCCGCTTGGTCCGGGACCGGGTCGCGGAGGCAGCAGTCTGAGCAGAGATGCCCAGACTTCCCTCACCCCAGACACTTCCTCCAGCTCTTCCAGGGGGACCCGAGGCGTTCCCAGGCCAGCCGAGAGACATAGTTTCTCCAGCGTGTCCTGGGTCTTCCCCGAGGCCTCCTCCCGGTGGGACATGCCACCTGGAACACCTCCCTAGGGAGGCGTCCAGGGGGCATCCGAAACAGATGCCCAAGCCACCTCAGCTGACTCCTCTCGATGTGGAGCGAAGGAGCAGCGGCTCTACCTCGAGCTCCTCCCGAGTGACCGAGCTTCTCACCCTATCTCTAAGGGAGCCCAGCCACCCTGCAAGGAGGAAACTCATTTCGGCCGCTTGTATCCGCGATCTTGTCCTTTCGGTCATTACCCAAAGTTCATGACCATAGGTGAGGTGAGGGAACGTAGATTGACCGGTAAATCGAGAGCTTCGCCTTTCGACTCAGCTCCTTCTTCACCACGACGGGTCCGGTACACCGACCGCATAACTGCGGACGCTGCACCAATCCGCCTGTCAATCTCACGCTCCGATCTTTCCCTCACTCGTGAACAAGACCCCGAGATACTTGAACTCCTCCACTTGAGGCAGGACCTCTCCACCCACCTGGAGAGGGCATGCCACCCTTTTCCGGTCGAGAACCATGGCCTCGGATTTGGAGGTGCTGATTCTCATCCCAGCCGCTTCACACTCGGCTGCAAACCGCTCCAGTACATGCTGAAGGTCCTGGCCTGATGAAGCCATCAGGACAACATCATCCGCAAAAAAGCAGAGATGAAATCCTGTGGTTCCCAAACCGGACTCCCTCCGGCCCCTGGCTACGCCTTAGAAATCCTGTCCATAAAGATTATGAACAGGACCGGTGACAAAGGGCAACCCTGCCGGAGTCCAACATGCACTGGGAACAGGTCTGACTTACTGCCGGCAATGCGAACCAAGCTCCTGCTCCGGTCGTACAGAGACCGAACAGCCCTTAGCAAAGGCTCCCGGACCCCATACTCGCGGAGCAGCACCCCACAGAATACCACGAGGGACACGGTCGAATGCCTTCTCCAGATCCACAAAGCACATGTGGACTGGTTGGGCAAACTCCCATAAACCCTCAAGCACCCTGTGGAGGGTATAGAGCTGGTCCAGTGTTCCACGACCAGGGACGAAAACCGCATTGTTCATTGTTCTCCTGAATCCTGAGAGGGTCGACTATCGGCCGAATTCTCCTCTCCAGTACCCTGGCGTAGACCTTCCCGGGAGGCTGAGAAGTGTGATCCCCTGTAGTTGGAACACACTCTCCGGTCCCCTTTTTAAAAGAGTGCGTCAGAGTCCCACAGGCCAACATGGTCCGATAGGACTCCTTCTTCAGCCTGACGGCATCCCTTACTTTCCGGTGTCCACCACCGGGTTCGGGGGTTGCCGCCACGACAGGCACCAGAGACCTTGCGTCCACAACTTCGAACCGCCATGCGTCGACAATGGAGGCAGAGAACATGGTCCACTCGGACTCAATGTCCCCAGCCTCCCTCGGAATCTGTGAGAAGCTCTTCCGGAGGTGGGAGTTGAAGACCTCCCTGACAGAGGGCTCGGCCAGACGTTCCCAACAGACCCTCACAATACGTTTGGGTCTGCCAGGTCTGTCCAACTTCCTCCTCTGCCAGCGGATCCAACTCACCACCAGGTGGTGATCGGTTGACAGCTCAGCCCCTCTCTTTACCCGAGTGTCCAAGACATACGGCCGGAGATCAGATGAAACGACAACAAAGTCGATCATCGACCTCCGGCCTAGGGTGTCCTGGTGCCACGTGCACTGATGGACACCCTTATGCTCGAACATGGTGTTCGTTATGGACAAACTGTGACTAGCACAGAAGTCCAATAACAGAACACCGCTCGGGTTCAGATCGGGGAGGCCGTTCCTCCCGATCACGCCCCTCCAGGTATCACTGTTGCTTGCCCACGTGAGCGTTGAAGTCCCCCAGTAGAACAATGGAGTCCCCAGTTGGAGCACTATCAAGTACCCCTCCCAGGGACTCCAAGAAGGCCGGGTACTCTGTACTGCTGTTCGGCCCGTAGGCACAAACAACAGCAAGAGACCTATCCCCAACCCGAAGGCGCAGGGAAGCGACCCTCTCGTTCACCGGAGTGAACTCCAACACATGGCAGGCTGAGCTGGGGAGCTATAAGCAAGCCCACACCAGCTCGCCGCCGCTCACCCTGGGCAACTCCAGAGTAGTGGAGGGTCCAGCCCCTCTCAAGGAGCTGGGTTCCAGAGCCCAAGCTATGCGTGGAGGCTGAGCCCGACTATCTCTAGCCGGTACCTCTCAACCTCCCGCACAAGCTCAGGCTCCTTCCCCCCCTCCCCCAGCGAGGTGACATTCCATGTCCCTATTGCCAGAGTTTTGGTCCAGGGATTGGGTCGTCGAGGCCCCCCGCCACGACTGCTACCCAAACCACATTGCACCGGTCCCCTCATGGACCTTCCTGCGGGTGGTGAGCCTACTGGAAGGCGGGCCCACGTCGCCATTTCGGGCTGAGCCCGGCCAGGTCCCTGTGGGCAAAGACCCGGCCACCAGGCGCTCGCCTGGGCGAAATGCCCCAACCCCAGGCCTGGCTCCAGGGTGGGGCCCCAGGTAACGCCAATCCGGGCGACGTAACGGTCCTTGATGTTCTTCTGTTCATGATGGGCTTGTGAACCGCTCTTAGTCTGGCCCGTCACCTAGGACCTGTTTGCCATGGGAGACCCTACCAGGGGCGTAATGCCCCTCGACAACATAGCTCCTAGGATCATTCGGGCACACAAACCCCTCCACCACAGTAAGGTGGCGGTTCAAGGAGGGGAAGACTGAATGTCCTGATTCAAAATGATGCAGCTTGAATTATTGATCTGATCTGATCTGAATGAAAGTTTAACTGGAGAATGTGAGTGTTGAAAACTGATGTGAGATCAGAATCAAATGAATTCACGTTCATTAATCAACAATGTATCAACAAGTAAATAATCACACAGACTCAGAGTCCTGCATCAGTTCAACATAATTTAAATATGTTTTAAATTATTCTTTCGCCTGTGTGATGTGAAGCTGGTCTTCATGCTCTCTTGGCTTCAGATTCGTTGTTTGAGGTGTGAAGCAGCTGAGCAGGAGATGAATCAAGGCTCCTGCAGAGAAACATCTGCTCTCTGCAAATTACAGCTCAACATGTGTCCTCCTCCCTCAAACCTCAAACGTTCAGTCCCGTCTCGTCCTGACGTCACCGAGGAATCATCCAGCTTATTTTCAGCTCTTTCAGCTCAGTTCAGTTAAATCTGCAGCAGCGATGGAGGTTTGGAAACAGGAAGTTTACAGGCTTGTCTCATGTTCTCTTTTATGTATTTACAGTTTCAAGAAATTAAGTTTTGACCAAAATGTTCCAAAAAACAGTTTAAATGAATTTTCTTCTTTTCATCATTTATTAGCAATGAAATATTCACATTTTATAGATTTTATAGTTTTACTTCACTGCATTTATGTGACAGATTCAGATTTCTATTATAAAATATAAGAAATGATTTTATTAATACCAGCAGTAGATAAAATGATCAATCAGCTCCACTTTGTTACCACCTGGCTCAGGGGTGACAACAAGAAAGGGAGCAACACACAGACAGTGCCACCAAAGAATAGGATTTATTCAACACAAAGCGTCCATAACAATTATAAAGAAGTGGAGTGTGGAAAATGGAGAGGAATCAGTGGTGTCAGCAGTGTGTGGATGGATGAAAATGTGTGTGGTGAACGTTGGTTTCTGCAACAAACCAAACAGAGAAGATGGCTGCGCTGGTTGGTGCAGGCCTTGCCAAGAGGGACAGAAGAGAGAGAGAGCTACCAGAAAGGCAGACCTTTTATCCTTTCTGGAGGCCACACCCAGATGGATAGGCCAGGTGACACTCCCAGCTCCACCCTTTAACAGCTCCCAGAGGCTGCAAACCAGGAAAGATTGAGACACAAACAAAGGAGTGGGAGGAGTCGTCACACCCCCTCCCTTAAGATGGGGGTCCACCTCTGGAACCCCAGAAATTCCCTCAGTTAACAAATAATCATCACCAAAAATATTTACAACATAAGGCGCTTTGTAAGTCATTGGTATAATGAGGGTAATGTGAAATTTCTACAACCTGCAAGCAGTCCCACCTCACCTCAGCAACCTTGGTACCGTAGGAAGCACTTTAAGAGAAACAATCCCAATGGGCAAAGAGAGACTCACCGCAGGGAGAAAACAAGTTACGCTGATATTGCTCTGGACATGGCATGTCCACTTTATTTTCAGCCCCTTTCACATGCCGAATGTCCAGATTAAATGGCTGGAGGAAAAGACACCAGCGCATAAGCCGCTGGTTTGGGTTTTGCAGTGAGTGGAGAAACGTCAGAGGGTTGTGATCTATATATACCACCAGCGGATTTGACCCTCCACCAACATAAACCTCAAAGTGTTGTAAGGCCCAGATGAGTGCTAGTGCCTCTTTTTCAATGATGGCATACTTTAGTTGGTGTGGATTAAACCTTTTAGAAAAGAAGCCCACTGGACAGTCAACACCGTGTGCATTGGCTTGCATGAGGACAGCTCCAGCTCCCAACTTACTAGCGTCCACATACAGAGTGAAGGGTCGGTCTACCTTTGGAGCAGCTAGGACAGGAGCAGAACACAGCAAGGACTTGATACCCTCAAAGGCATGTTGGCAAACCGGTGACCACACAAACTTAGCCTTTGAGCTGAGAAGAGATGTCAGCGGGGCAGCTACTGTAGAGAAGTCTTTACAGAACCCACAATAGTAACCAGCCATGCCGAGGAAGGGGGAGAGCTCTTTCTTGGTGACTGGGATGGTAAACTGGTCAATCGCCAACACCTTCGCTTTAACTGGGCGCACCTGCCCCTGACCTACCACTTTACCAAGGTAGGTGACTGTTGCCTTAGCAAAATCACACTTTGCCAGGTTGATTGTCAAAGCTGCCCAGGCTAGTCGTTCGAACAGAGCCTTTATGTGCTGCAGGTGATCGTGCCAAGAGTCACTGTAAATAACCACATCATCTAAATATACAGCACACCCTTCCAGGCCTGAGACCACTTTGTTCGTTAGGCGCTGGAAGGTGGCCTGGAGCATTGCGGAGACCAAAGGGCATTACAGTGTATGAATATAAACCACTATCTGTAATGAAGGCTGCGATCTCACGAGCTCTAGGAGTTAAGGGGACTTGCCAGTAACCTTTCAGTAAATCAAACTTGCTGACAAACCCACCTGGTCCACACAATCCTCCATGCGGGGAAGTGGAAAGGAAACAGGCTTTGTTATTTTATTTACTTTACGCAGATCAGTACAGGGCCTGAAAGTACCATCAGGTTTACTAACGAGCAGACACGAGGGAGGACCAGCTAGAAGCACATGGCTCTGCAATGTTGTTTTTCAACATGTATTTGACCTCTGCTTCTAGATATTTGCACCTGTCAGGAGACATGTGATAGAAGTGCTGTCGAATAGGCTGGGCATCTCCCACATCAATATCATGAGATATGTCTCAATGAGACAGGTATGAGAAGGGGTATCTGCAAACAGACAGGGATAACTTTTGATTAGATTAATGAGTTCTTTTTGTCTTATCTCTGGTAAATGTTTCAATAACTCATCAAGCTTGGCAATGACTCTGAGTTTTTAAGTCTCCCTCTCAATATTCCATCATCTGGGCCGTCCAACATTTCCTCCGAGTCTGCTGTCAGACACGGAGCAGGGGAAGAAGGATCCACTGGAGCAGCTACTGCAGCGGTGGCAAGCGAAGGAGCAGAATCTGAACCCAAAGAGCGAGCATAATAAGGCTTTAGCAAGTTAACATGGCACATCTGCGTAGTTTTCTTCCTGTCAGGAGTTGAGATCAAGTAGTTTAAATCTGATACCTTACGCACTCCTGTGTAGGGGCCAGAAAACTTAACCTGAAAAGGAGAACAAGCTGAAGGCAGAAGGGCAAGAACTTGATCACCGGTGCTAAACTCACAACTCTCAGCACGACGGTCATACAGCCTTTTCATTTTATTCTGAGCTGTTTGTAAATTCTCTTTTGCCATTCTATTTGCGTTATACAGCTGTTGTCTGAATCCATTCACATAGTCAATTAAGTTTGTACGGGCTCCTTCAAGCTCTCCTGAGAAACCTCCCGGGCAGCTAACATCAGCCATGGTAACCCTTCCTCCCAGTCCTGGTCCAATTCAGTGCAGTAAGCACGAAGAAGAGACTTCAGGGTTTGGTGGAATCTCTCTAATGCTCCTTGACTCTGTGGATGGTAGGCGCTGGACTGTGAATGTTTTACTCTCAACTGTTTTAGCACTTCTGTAAACATCTTGGAACAGAAATTAGATCCTTGATCAGACTGGACAACCTTTCGGACAGCAAAGATGGACATAAACTGTGTCAAAGCTTTGACAACAGATCTGGTTGTAATATTTCGGAGAGGGTAGGCTGACACATTACTGTGAGCAGAAACTGGCTACCAGCTTTGGAACGCGGCAGAGGTCCAACACAGTCAATCAGGAGGTGTTCAAAGGGCTGTGCAGCTACTGGAATTGGAAACAAAGGAGCAGGTTTCATCCCCTGGTTAGGTTTCCCTGTTAACTGGCAAGTATGACACGTTTCAAGAAAAGCTGACACATCTCTTTTCACACACGGCCAGTAAAAATGTCTCAGAACTTTATCATATGTTTTCCTCTCCCCTAGATGACCTGCATCACCATCGTGAGCAGTCTGGAGCACAGTGGGGCGTAGTGAAAAGGGCAGAACAGGGGCGAAAAGCAGGCACAGGAAAGACAGATATTCGTTTGTCCTCTGATTTATCCTTTATCTGCAACATTACAGTCATGAACACATCAACGATCAATAATTATGTTCCAGTAATCACCTATTGTTCTTTATAATGAGTACCTTTACTTTTGGTAGATTCCAACATAGTATTTTGATGCTAATACTTAATAATACTACTTTTACTTTAGTAAAGAATCTGATTACTTCTTCCATCATTGCACTTAACAGATCATTATCAATGAATATTCCCTCGAAGTGCTTCACTAAATCAGATGATCTACAGAAAAATACTGAATGAAGAACAGGATGTATTCTTGTAGAAATATTACAAGAAATATTGCATTTTGAGGTACTTAAACTTTTATGCTCTTTAATATGTTTTACACCACAACACTTACCAGCAGTTCAACAAAATATTTTTTATGTAGTGCAGTAAAAAGTCAAATATTTATCTGAGATGAAGCAGAGTTGAAGTAAAACAAGACTGAAAATGGAACTACTCAAGTAAAGAAATACTCAAGTAAAGTATAAGCACCTCAGATTCAGAGGCTGAAAGTAAAGTCTGTCCACTTTCGTAGATTTTGGTCCAACCACATTTTAAAGGCTCTCAGCTTGATCTCTGCTGTCCATTAAAGTGATAAGAGTTACGACTGTCAGAGTTCAAAGTTCAACAGAGCACACACACACACACACACACACACACACACACACTCACACACACTCACGCACACACACTCACACACACGTGTAATCGTGTAATCGTGTGCTCATCAGTGAGAAGGTTTGTCCTCAACTGATCATTTCCTCTGATATGAATTAAGTGGAAGCAGCAGCAGGTCAGCAGATAATCAATGTAATGACTTTTCATCAGAGCGCTGACCTAAAGACCCACCTCTGTGTGTGTGTGTGTGTGTGTGTCCCTTATAAACATGTCTACCTGTGGTAATCTGCTCTCTCACTCTCTGACCTGAACCGTCTGCAGATGAAACTCTTTGCGGATCAATAAATTCAGTATCTTCTCTCTCCATCAGGAGCTGCTGACGTCTGACTTCTTCCAGTTTGAACTTTCAGAGCACCTGAAGCGACAGGAGCCAGGTGAAGGTACCTGGACGGTGAACAGGAGCGTGTTTTTGTTCGTGGAGCTGAACATTGGACCTGGCTGAAGCTCTGCTGCAGGTCCTGGAGTCTCACTTTCATTTTCTCAAGACTAATTCAGGTATGAAGAAAGTCCCTGTCTAACGCTCATATGATAGAATACAAGATACTAATAATAAGTTCATATTGGATTTAAATGAAATAAAACAAGAACATCTTTATTTCCAGCAGGTAAAGAAAGAATTTTATTGTGTTTAAAACATCAGTTTTGTCTCTTTGTCACTTTTACACTTTGAATCAAACATCATGTAAAAGTAAAGAAGTTTCCTTTTTAAACATTAGTTTTGGTTTATGAGCGGCAGCTTCCAGGACAGTCAGAGATCTGTGTTTTCTTTGTGTCTGTCAGCGATGAGCAGGTGAGCTTCACGTTTCAGAGACAAAGCTCATTTTTATTAATCGCTTCATTTAGTTTCTTGTACGAGTCCAAAACAGTTTTTTCAGTCTTTTTAAGTACTTATATTTGAGTATTTCTATTTTTGTCTGCTTTATACTTCTACTTTATGCCACTACATTTACTGACCGCTGTCAGTACTTTGCAGATTCTAATAGATAAAACAGATAGCATTTATTATAGATTAAGATAAAACTTTATTGAGCATAATGAGTATTTTTACTTTTTATTTTTTTTGCACTGTGGTCAGGTCACAGATCTGAGTACTTCTTATTTTTCATATCTTCAGTAAAATATAAGATTCAAGATTCAAGATTCAAGAATTTATTGTCATTACACAACAATTACATCAGGCAATCATTGGTAATGAAATTCTTAAGTCCCAGGCTCTCCTAACAATGCTAAAGAAACAAGAAACAAGAAAAGCAAAAAGATAATTTAGAAATAAAAAACAAATAAAATAAAATTTAAGCACATAAATAATAAACTAGAGTAATAAAATAAGTAAAGACCTTAAAATATAAGTTATGCAAATAAAATATAAACTGTAAATGTAAAGTATTAGTAACATATATACAATAGATATATATTCAGTAGAAACTATGCACAGCAGAAGTGGTGGGTTATTAAGAAGTGGTGGTGTTGTGGACAGAGTTTAAAAGTCTTATGGCCTGCGGTATGAAGCTTCCCTGAGCCTGGTGGTTCAGCTCGAATGCTGCGGAACCGTCGGCCAGACGGCAGCAGGCAGAACAGTTTGTAGCTGGGTGACTGGGGTCCTTAATGATTTTGGTGGCCTTCTTCCTACACCGCTGGGTGTAGAGGTCCTCCATGGATGGCAGCTCCGTCCTGGTGATGTGCTGAGCAGCTTTCACCACCCTCTGTAGAGCCTTACGGTTGAGGGCGGTGCAGCTGCTGTACCAGGCGGTGATGCAGCCAGTCAGGATCCTCTCTATGGTGCACCTGTAGAAGCTGAAGAGGATCCTTGAGTCCATGTTGAGCCTCCGCAGCCTGCAGGAGGAAGAAGAGCCGCTGTCTGGCTGACTTTGTGATAAAGTCAGTGTGATGAGTCCAGGTGAGGTCCTCACTGATGTGAACCCCGAGGAACCTGAAGCTGCTTGACTCTCTCCACCGTAGTCCCGTTGATGGAGAGGGGGGCGTGTTCCTCTCTCTGCCTCCTCCTGAAGTCCACGATCAGCTCCTTAGTTTTGCTGACGTTGAGATGGAGGTTGTTGTCCTGGCACCAAGATGTCAGGGCTCTGACCTCCTCTCTGTAGGCCGTCTCGTCGTCGACGCCGGTGATCAGGCCAATGACGGTCGTGTTGTCAGCAAATTTGATGATGGTGTTGGAGCTGTGAGTGGCCACGCAGGTCATGTGTGAACAGAGAGTACAGCAGAGGGCTGAGCACACAGCCCTGGGGGGCGCCGGTGTTCAGAGTCAGGGTGGAGGATGTGGTGCTGCCCATCCGCACAGCCTGGGGTCTGCCCGTCAGGAAGTTCAGGATCCAATCACACAGGGCACTGTTGAGCCCGAGGTCTCTGAGCTTGGTGACGAGCTTGGAGGGCACGATGGTGTTGAATGCTGAACTGTAGTCAATGAACAGCATTCTCACATATGTGTCCCTCTGGTCCAGGTGGGAGAGGGCAGTGTGGAGGGTGAGGGCGATGGCATCTTCAGTTGACCTATTGGGCCTGTAGGCAAACTGAAGTGGGTCCAGTGAGTCCGGGATGGAAGAGGTGATGAATGATTTGACTAACCGCTCAAAGCACTTCATGATGGTGGAGGTGAGTGCTACTGGGCGGTAGTCATTCAGGGAGAGGATTTTGGTTTTCTTGGGGACAGGGACAGGGACAATGATGGTCTCCTTGAAGCATGTGGGGACTACAGACTGGAGCAGTGACATGTTGAAAATGTCTGCAAAGACGTCTGCCAGCTGATCTGCACACACCTTGAGAGCTCGGCCGGGGATGCCGTCAGGTCCAGGAGCCTTACGTGTGTTAATCCGTTTTAGAGTTCTGCACACGCCTCTGCCCTGGTTATCACAGGTGGGCAGTGGTTGTTAGGTTTTAGAACCAGGCAGAGCAGGAGGACCCACATGCAGGACACGACTCACGGCAAGGATGGTGTTGAAGGTTTTAATAATAAACCAAAAGGTATCTCGAAAATTAAAGATCCAAAATCACATTAACAAAAAACTCACTCGTGGGTGGCAAGATCATGAAGCGTGGACCATGAAACACTAGAAGACGACACGAACATGGACCATGAAACACGAAACACTAGAACATAACACGAAACGTGCAACATGAGGCAACGATCTGGCAACAAGACAAGGGAAGACAAGGACTATAATATACCACATAGGGGTAATAGGAAACAGGTTGAACACAATCAGGGCGGGGCAGACAATCAGACAGGCGGGAAACACAATGGCAGGAAGTAAGGGGACCAGAAACATAAGGGAGAGTTGATTTCAAAATAAAACACATGCCAGAACAAGGAACCAGAAACACGACAGACATGGAACTTAACATGACAGACATGAAAACCTGACATGACAAGACATAACCTGACAAGAAAACACAAGGAACACAAGACACCAGGAACAGAAAACACAACAGGACACTGAGTGAAACATAACAGTGGTCCTCCTGAGCCTTTTGCACCTCCACAGCTGGAGAGGTGCTCTCAAAACGGGCATAAAAAGTGTTCAGCTCATCAGGCAGAGATGCAGACATCACCTCAGCACTGCTGATCTTCTTTTTGTAGTCCGTCAGAGTTTTTAATCCAGCCCACATGCTCCTGGTGTTGGAGCCCTTGTAATGAGACTCCACTTTGTCCCTGTACTGTCTCTTTGCGCTGCTGCTGATGGCTCTCCGAGCGACCTGGACTTCGTACCTGGACTTCCTGTACTCCTCCAAATCACCTGAGTTGTAGGCGTCTGTCCGTGCTTTAAGTTTGGCACGGACTTCTCCGTTAACCCAGGGCTTCTGATTGGGGAATGTCTGCACAGTAATCCTCGGTACGGTACGACGTCATCGATGCATTTTCCGATGTATCCAATGACCGCGTCCCATGTATGTGTTTATGTCTGTGTCCTTAAACACACACCACTCCGTCGTGCTGAAGCAGTCGCGCAGAGAGCCGAGTCTCGATTGGTCGGACCACTGCCGAATGGTCCGTGTGTCACCGGTCCGTCTCACGCTTCAGTTTCTGCCTATAGGAAGGCAGCAGCAGAGAGGCGTGGAGGCGTCAGATTTTCCGAATGGAGAGCGAGGAGAGGGCCTTGTACGTGTCCGCGTAAGGGGTGTAAACATGATCGAGTGTGTTCTCACCACGCCAGTAGGGATGGGACAGCTGATGTGTTGGTGGTATCTCGGCAGGACTTTCCTCAGGTTGGCGCTGTTAAAGTCTCCGGCTACAATAAACGCAGCCTCCGGCCGTGAGGTCTCTGTCCTGTTGATAACTCCAAACAGCTCGTCCATGGCCTTGTTGTTGTCGGCGTGTGGCGGAACATACACTGCTGTCATGACAACCGATGTAAACTCACGCGGAAGATAATAAGGCCGGCATCTGATCATGAGGTGCTCCAGGTCCGGAGAACAGCCCGTAGAAATAATCTCCACGTCTGAGCACCACTTGTTGTTCACCATGAAGCAGACACCTCCTCCCTTGCTCTTCCCTGAATTAATTGTCCGGTCCTGTCGGTGAATGGAAAGACCCTCGGGAACAATGGCGGAGTCCGGGATCGAAGGGTCGAGCCAAGTTTCCGTGAAAACCAAAACGTTACAGTTCTTAATGTCCTGTTGAAACGCCATTCTGCTCCGGAGTTCATCCAGCTTGTTATCCAGAGGACTGAACATTAGCCAGAAGAATACTCGGTAGAGGAGGCCGGTTTTCACGTTTCCTCAGCCGGACTAGGACTCCGGCCCGCGACCCTCTTTTCCTCCGCCGCCTCCGCTGCTCAGGTTCAACAACAGGTAGGCTCCTGCCATGGAGATTCTCCCTGTTGTACAATGCTGGTGGCAAAGTGGCGATGAAAAAGTTTTTCCACCACCGACCTAATTTGTAGAAGTTTTTCTCTATCATATTGTATGATAGGGCTCTCTTTAGCAGGTTGCATAACTTAAAAGAAGAAATAAATAACAAAATAGTGCAAAAAACAGCAAAGTTGAGGGGAGAGCTCGAGACACGGCAGCCATCCTCGGCGCCATCTTGTATCTTGTAAAATAATATATATATATATATAAATAAATGAACCTGTGTGCGTTCAAACAAAGCTTGGAGGTATATAATAATTTAACTAATTTAAAGAAGTAAACATCATTGGGCCAAAAATAAAAGACATAAAACACACAAACATCCCTATAAAACAAGAACAACAGAAAAGTTCATGCAGTGATTATAAAATATAAAACTTTTTATGTCGAAAACATTAATTGAATGAAACCTTCAAAAATTTAAACGTGTTTTCTGTGTTTGTTATCAGCAGCTTTATGAGCCACTTTCATCTTCATCCTTTTCATTATTTTCCTCAGTTTGAGGTGAGCAGCTCTCACAGGCTTTATTACAGGCTTTATTTAATCCACACACACACACAGAATTCAGTATTCACTCAAACTGATGTGAGATAAAAGCTTTTCTTCCTTCGGCTCAGCTGAACCGTTAGCTTCAGTCTTTTATTGGTTTCAGATCTTTTTAATCTTCTCAGCTGGTGTGAGATGTCTCAAATAAGTTCATGTTGTCTGAGGTGAATCCAGACCTGCAGTCAGCATGTTGGAAAGAAAAAACAGGTGAACTAAACTGTTCAGCAACAACATGAAACAATCACGAGCAGGTGAAGCTCATCCAGGTAAGAGCATCATTCAGTGTAACAGCACAGGTTTTAAAAAAATTCATTACTCCTGCAACTCATCATGGACAGTTTAAAGAGATCTGACACCTACATTACCCACAACCCACAGGAGAAGAAATATCTGAAAGAACGTCTATCTTCTTCTTCTTCATCTTCTTCATCCGCTTGGTCCGGGACCGGGTCGCGGAGGCAGCAGTCTGAGCAGAGATGCCCAGACTTCCCTCACCCCAGACACTTCCTCCAGCTCTTCCGGGGGGACCCCGAGGCGTTCCCAGGCCAGCCGAGAGACATAGTTTCTCCAGCGTGTCCTGGGTCTTCCCCGAGGCCTCCTCCCGGTGGGACATGCCTGGAACACCTCCCTAGGGAGGCGTCCAGGGGGCATCCGAAACAGATGCCCAAGCCACCTCAGCTGACTCCTCTCGATGCGAAGGAGCAGCGGCTCTACTCCGAGCTCCTCCCGAGTGACCGAGCTTCTCACCCTATCTCTAAGGGAGCGCCCAGCCACCCTCATGCGGAGGAAACTCATTTTGATTTCGGCCGCTTGTATCCGCGATCTTGTCCCTTTCGGTCATTACCCAAAGTTCATGACCATAGGTGAGGGTGGGAACGTAGATTGACCGGTAAATCGAGAGCTTCGCCTTTCGACTCAGCTCCTTCTTCACCACGACGGTCCGGTACACCGACCGCATAACTGCGGACGCTGCACCAATCCGCCTGTCAATCTCACGCTCGATCTTTCCCTCACTCGTGAACAAGACCCCGAGATACTTGAACTCCTCCACTTGAGGCAGGACCTCTCCACCCACCTGGAGAGGGCATGCCACCCTTTTCCGGTCGAGAACCATGGCCTCGGATTTGGAGGTGCTGATTCTCATCCCAGCCGCTTCACACTCGGCTGCAAACCGCTCCAGTACATGCTGAAGGTCCTGGCCTGATGAAGCCATCAGGACAACATCATCCTGCAAAAAGCAGAGATGAAATCCTGTGGTTCCCAAACCGGACTCCCTCCGGCCCCTGGCTACGCCTAGAAATCCTGTCCATAAAGATTATGAACAGGACCGGTGACAAAGGGCAACCCTGCCGGAGTCCAACATGCACTGGGAACAGGTCTGACTTACTGCCGGCAATGCGAACCAAGCTCCTGCTCCGGTCGTACAGAGACCGAACAGCCCTTAGCAAAGGCTCCCCGGACCCCATACTCACGGAGCACCCCCACAGAATACCACGAGGGACACGGTCGAATGCCTTCTCCAGATCCACAAAGCACATGTGGACTGGTTGGGCAAACTCCCATAAACCCTCAAGCACCCTGTGGAGGGTATAGAGCTGGTCCAGTGTTCCACGACCAGGGACGAAAACCGCATTGTTCCTCCTGAATCCGAGGGTCGACTATCGGCCGAATTCTCCTCTCCAGTACCCTGGCGTAGACCTTCCCGGGGAGGCTGAGAAGTGTGATCCCCCTGTAGTTGGAACACACTCTCCGGTCCCCCTTTTTAAAAAGAGGGACCACCACCCCAGTTTGCCACTCCAGAGGCACTGTCCCCAACCTCCATGCAATGTTGCAAAGGCGTGTCAGCCAAGACAGCCCCACAACATCCAGAGATTTGAGGTACTCAGGGCGGATCTCATCCACCCCCGGCGCCTTGCCACCGAGGAGCTTACGAACTACCTCAGTGACTTCGGCTTGGGTGATGGACGAGTCCACCTCAGAGACCCCAGCCTCCGCTTCCTCATTGGAAGGCAAGTCGGTGGGATTGAGGAGATCCTCGAAGTATTTCTTCCACCGTCCGACAATGTCCCCAGTCGAGGTCAACAGCTCCCCACCTGCACTGTAAACAGTGTTGGCAGAGTACTGCTTCCCCCTTCTGAGGCGCCGGACGGTTTGCCAGAATCTCTTCGAGGCCGACCGATAGTCCTCCTCCATGGCCTCACCGAACTCCTCCCAGACCCGAAGTTTTTGCCTCCAGGACCGTCCCAGGGCTGCAGCTTGCTTGGCCTGCCGGTACCTGTCAACTCAACTGCGTCAGGAGTCCCACAGGCCAACATGGTCCGATAGGACTCCTTCTTCAGCCTGACGGCATCCCTTACTTCCGGTGTCCACCACCGGGTTCGGGGTTGCCGCCACGACAGGCACCAGAGACCTTGCGTCCACAACTTCGAACATGCTACAGCCGTCGACAATGGAGGCAGAGAACATGGTCCACTCGGACTCAATGTCCCCAGCCTCCCTCGGAATCTGTGAGAAGCTTCTTCCCGGAGGTGGGAGTTGAAGACCTCCCTGACAGAGGGCTCGGCCAGACGTTCCCAACAGACCCTCACAATACGTTTGGGTCTGCCAGGTCTGTCCAACTTCCTCCTCTGCCAGCGGATCCAACTCACCACCAGGTGGTGATCAGGTTGACAACTCAGCCCCTCTCTTTACCCGAGTGTCCAAGACATACGGCCGGAGATCAGATGAAACGACAACAAAGTCGATCATCGACCTCCGGCCTAGGGTGTCCTGGGTGCCACGTGCACTGATGGACACCCTTATGCTTGAACATGGTGTTCAAGTTATGGACAAACTGTGACTAGCACAGAAGTCCAATAACAGAACACCGCTCGGGTTCAGATCGGGGAGGCCGTTCCTCCCGATCACGCCCCTCCAGGTATCACTGTTGTTGCCCACGTGAGCGTTGAAGTCCCCAGTAGAACAATGGAGTCCCCAGTCGGAGCACTATCAAGTACCCCTCCCAGGGACTCCAAGAAGGCCGGGTACTCTGTACTGCTGTTCGGCCCGTAGGCACAAACAACAGCAAGAGACCTATCCCCAACCCGAAGGCGCAGGGAAGCGACCCTCTCGCTTCACCGGAGGTGAACTCCAACACATGGCGGCTGAGCTGGGGAGCTATAAGCAAGCCCACACCAGCTCGCCGCCGCTCACCCTGGGCAACTCCAGAGTAGTGGAGGGTCCAGCCCCTCTCAAGGAGCTGGGTTCCAGAGCCCAAGCTATGCGTGGAGGTGAGCCCGACTATCTCTAGCCGGTACCTCTCAACCTCCCGCACGAGCTCAGGCTCCTTCCCCCCCAGCGAGGTGACATTCCATGTCCCTATTGCCAGAGTTTTGGTCCAGGGATTGGGTCGTCCGAGGCCCCCCGCCACGACTGCTACCCAAACCACATTGCACCGGCCCCTCATGGACCTTCCTGCAGGGTGGTGAGCCTACTGGAAGGCGGGCCCACGTCGCCATTTCGGGCTGAGCCCGGCCAGGGTCCCGTGGGCAAAGACCCGGCCACCAGGCGCTCGCCTCAAGCGAGCCCCAACCCCAGGCCTGGCTCCAGGGTGGGGCCCCGGTAACGCCAATCCGGGCGACGTAACGGTCCTTGATGTTCTTCTGTTCATGATGGGCTTGTGAACCGCTCTTAGTCTGGCCCGTCACCTAGGACCTGTTTGCCATGGGAGACCCTACCAGGGGCGTAATGCCCCCGACAACATAGCTCCTAGGATCATTCGGGCACACAAACCCCTCCACCACAGTAAGGTGGCGGTTCAAGGAGGGGAGAACGTCTATTATATATTTTATTTTGAAAAGTCACCTGGAGCCTGAATTAGACAAAAATAAAGACATTTCTACTTTACTGGGGCAACAAAATTCACCAGAAAGCTTCAGGAGGAGGAACTTTGCTTTTTAATATTTAATATGTTTTTCTCCCAGCAGACATTTAGAGTGAAACGTAAACCAGCATGAACGACACCGGGACACTGACACTGAAGTCACTGATTTGATTATTTTTAATTTTCTGAGTCAAAATGTCTCTTTTTTTAAGGTACTGTTGATGCTGTTTAAATTTTGTGAACTACATTTCCCAGGTGTACTTGCAGGACAAAGCACAGGTGTGTCCATCAGTGAAAATGAATCCCTCTGATCGAACATTTGGCCTGATGAGAGTCAACCTGATCAAATGACTAAAACTTGAACCATCACTGCGCCACACTCTGTCTGTAATCAGGATGAAGTTTCCAATTTTACTCAATTACTTTAAATGATATCAGAATTTACTGTAACTACCAAAAGTAAAAATACCTTCGGGGTGTTTTCTGTTCAGGCCATTTGTGAATACTTTTGATTTTACCTCATTTATTTTATTTATTTTTGCATGTTATTCTTCCACTTTGACAAACTAAACTGACGTCACCTGACCTTCACGTTCACTGCACTGAAGTGTTAATATGTTTGTGCATATTACTGATTATAATTATTCACGTGTTCATCATGTTAATGTTGCAGTTTTTAATCAGTTGATGTACATTTGAGTTAGTAGTTTATTCTTTGAGTCCTTATTTAAAAGTTTATTATATTTTTCTTCATAATCTGAGTCAGCAAAGTAAATCTGATGTGGTTTAAAGTTTAAAGAGTTTGTTTTGAGCTGGTGCAGTAAAAGTATAAAGTCTCACACGTGAAGGTGTGTTCCGGTGTGACTCACCTGTAGCTCCACCTACTGCCCCACCTGTCCCCCACACGCCCCCCTCCTGCTGCAGACAGGGCGGAGTGCGGAGGAGGAGGAGGAGGATGCAGGGCGGAGAGGGCGCGCTGCGCTCGGAGCAGCAGAGCATCTTCTCCTGCAGCCAGCCGGACTGCACGACGCGCGGCGCGGACACTGAGGCGCTGTCTGCGGCGTGGAGCGCCAACGGCTCCGCGGTGGATGCGCAGGGGCTCCTGGAGCTCCAGCTGCCCGCCTCGGCCGCCCCGACGGTGAGTGAGTGCTCCGGGCAGATTGAGGGTGGTGACCGAACTCCTTAGAAAACACGTGCGATTTAATTTGTTCATGATTATTGGCAAAGAAACTGTGAGGGCGGAAAAGATTTTAACACTGTAAACTCACCGAGAGAAAAGTGGCTTTAATTCGGCATAAATATAATTCATGAAACAGAGAAGGATTTAATGAATGCGTCTCTTTTTAGAGTTGGTCCATCCGTTTCTTGTTCGCTGTAATGAACCAAGTCCATGGTCTTTTTAGAAGAAAATCTCCTTTAGTCATTTAAATCGAGCCGAATCGACCAATCAGTCATATTAATCAGAAAACAATAAGATGTCATGTTTTATAAAAAGCCTGTTATCACCAGGGAGCAAATAAATATTAAAAACATCAATTTTCCACTGAGGTCAGTGCGCTCTCTCTGGTACACCGTGTGATCAGTTTTGCCATCAGCTGTACATCTGACGACTGACACATAATAATAATAATAACAACAACAATAATAATAATAATAATAACAATAATAATAATAATAATAATAACATAATAATAATACAATAATAATAATAATAATAACAACAACAACAATAATAATAATAACAATAATAATAATAATAATAATAATAATACTACAGTCACATGTCATGAAATGAAACCTGACCCACTCACAGCAGAGGTGTGGAGGACAAACAGGAGATCTCTGGAAAGCCTGCAGATAAATAATAACCAGTTCAATTAAATGTTCTGCTTTCAGTCTGTTTGGCTTCATGAGGGTCAGCAGGTCATTTCCAGCTCGGTGTCAGAGATCCTGTGTGTGCTCAGATGCTTAATTATTTGATGCTGCAGATTCCAGTTGATGGGATGAAATGAACTGAACTCTGAAGAGAATCAGAGGAGATGTGCTGACAGTACGCTGTGTCTCTTGGATGCATCAGCATTAAAACGCATGAGAGCAACTTTTCTGCTCCGAGGGCTTCGTTTGGTTGAGCTGACAAACTGCTCTGCTGTCAACATCACACACACGGCTCTGATGTGAAGCTGTGTCTGTCTGATTTGAACACCACAGACGCTGCTGCACACACACACACAGATAATGGAGGCAGCAGTAGAAATGTTCCTGTTATCGCTCTGTTTCACCGACACCTCACAGCTGCACACACGTCACACTTCACACCTGAAAAGGTTGACAGATTTTCTTCTCCAGCCGCTTCTGTTCAGACCTGCAGGATGTCCAGGTGATCGGTGGAGGCTGATAACGCCGCCATCTGCACATTTCCTGCATCATGTTTGTGTGTCTGGTATTGATTGTGTGTCTGCTGTGAACAACACATATTGACGTGGACTCTTTCCACATTGTTGTTTTGTGAAGCTGCTCTTGCTGCCGGCTCTGCTTCCCTCTCGCCAACTTTCCACTGATGCTTCGGGCCACTCGGCCTCTGAAACGACAGAAAGCATCAGTCCGATTTCATGCAGCTGCTCTGAGTCTGTGTCGGTCCACTTAAAGGCTTTTATTGAGAATCAGAGAGAAAAAGTCTCAGCAGGAGCTTCCATCTGATCTGATGATAAACTTGCTGACACAGTCAGATCTCTTACTGAATGTTGAGTTAAACAAACTAATCAGTGCTGATTGATTGATTGATTGATTGATTGATTGATTGATTGATTGATCGTAATTCTGAGGAGCTTTTGAGCATTTGTGTTCCTTCCTCCTTCTGCTGTACATTTCTGAGGCAAATATTGTACTTTTACTCCACCACTTTTTATTTGGAAGCTTTAGTTACTTTGCATATTTATTTATACCAAATATAATCAACAAATAAATGATAAAACATTACAGATTAAACTGCACAGATGTATATGAAGTTAAAAACAACTCCATCTTTAGCAGCTGAAACATTATAGTGATGTGTACATCAACACATCAGTATATATAATGTAATAATTGCGTCATTCAGTTTAATGAGAACTTTTATTTTAAAGACTTTTGTGCTTTTACTTTGTTACTTTTACTTTGACAGCAGAACTTTTACTTGTAACAGGGTACTTCCCCTGTGTGTATTATCCCTTTTACTAAAGAAGAAACCATGAGAAAAAAAGCACCCAAACAGTATCAGACACAAATACAAGGCCTAAATATCTTTAACCTGAGGTAGTGACAGTCGGGAGGATGTGACACACTGGGATGCTGGTTGCTATGGTAACCGGGCACTCAGTGGATCGCTCGTAATTTTCTGTTCAGCAGAAGTGAAATCGACATATTGTTAAATAAACTTAAACGTGTGATTCTCCCGTGAGTGTCAGAAAAATCTCAGCAGCAACAGCAAAACATTTGTGCATCGAAGAGCCAATCTGAACACACACAACAACACACTACAACACACAACATCACACAACAACACACCACATCTGAATTAGGATCAATGGACCAATAGCAGAGCTGAAACTCATCATCATTAATTAGTGATGTTAGCAGTGCTCACTCGTCTTGTGTTTATCCGCTCAGATCTTCAGGTGTTTCAGTATCGGGCAGGTGGGAGATGAATCTTGATCGGTTGGACTCTTGTTGTTGTGTAGTTTATCCACAGAAATGATCTCCGTGATGGTACGTTTGTGCACAAAAGCCATCAGTAAGAGTCGTCGAGGAGCTGAGAGGAGATGAGCTGCTCGGGTTATGGACGAGTCACCGTCCTCTCATCTCCTCCGCCCGGATCAGATCAGGGTTAAAGGTCACTTCATCCAAATTACTAAAACACGTTTCATTCTTTCCCTCCAGAGAAACACCGTCTGGGTTTTATGTGTTTTTCAGATGTCTGTCTCCACCTCAGGACAGTGAGGAGAACTGAACATTACGTTCGTAGTCATTTTCGAAAACAATGCTTGATTTTCTTCCTCAGCTTCTCTTTCCTGTTCTGTGATTTTGAGCTCTCATGGATTCAGTTGCTCAGATTTAAACCTCATCAGTCAGCAGCTGACTTTGAAATATTCCTGCTGACTCATCTGTTTTCTGTTGTTTGTTTTTAGTCTTGCTAAATGTGTGTCTGTATCAGAGGAGCCATACATGAAGTGTTTTCCTCTCCTGTATTAGCATTAGGATTATACGGGAGACACAGTTATCAAAGGCGTTTAAAAAAAGCTGTCTAAGAAGTCCTGCAGGAAACTTGAGGATCCTCAAAGACTCTTGTTCACATCTGGCAAAAAAAATCTGTCTCCTGAAAGATGAAAACGTTTTTAACCGTTTCCCAAGATGTGACTGTGATTTCTGATCAGGACAGCCAACGAGTGTTTTCGGTGTTTGGAAAGAAAGCAGCAGCTGAAAATGGAAGAACACAGTTTAGCTAACGTGGTCAGGAAATGATGTCGCCTTTTCCCCAGACTAACAGCAGAGCACTGATTTGTGAAGAGCTTTGAGTGAAACTACACTGTAGAAAAGTGGAATCATTGAATATTTTTGCTGTACAATTATCTGGTGATGCACGTTTCAGACGCTCTCTGTGCACTCGTCTCTCAGCTGCATGTGGAGACGAATGTTGATCATCCAGCTCACAGGACGGCATCTTTTAATGAAAATGAGTCTGTAGCTTGTCTACCGTACTATGTTTGTGTCAGAACCAACGTAAACTATCTGCCCCGGTAGAGACCAGCAGATGAATCGACGACATTTAGACAATAAATGAGTCAGAGGACGACAGTGTTTGTGGTACAGTAAAGAAACATCTGAGCTTCAGTTCGTTCACGATGATCTGAAATGATCTCAGTGAGGATTAAAACACAGTGAACTCTCCATCTATGTTTTTTTAAGCAGAGGAAACTACGACTCGGACATTGATGTGAACTCTGTTAACGAGATGTAAACTGATAGTTAAACTGATGATTGATGATGATTTACTGCAGCAGCTCCTCGTCTGGCTTTTATCTGCTGGTTGTTTTCAGGGAAATGCTTTATCACTGCAGGAAATCACAATTAAGAGACACAGTGAAGTGCTCTGTGTGTGTGTGTGTGTGTGTGAGACTTTTATGTAAATGAGACATTGAGGCGAGGCGCCTGCAGGGGGTTGGTGGATGTGAACACGTATGTCAGCAGACGACCACTCAGAATAATCGTATAAATCAGAATAGTTGGTTAATGTGAAACTGTCCGTCGGTGGCGTTCGATGACATTTCAGCGCTGCTGTGACTTCTTCTGCTGCTCCCTCAGCGTGGTCAACATGCTGATGTGGGTTTAAAGTGTCGTGTGTCTGAGACTAATGAGACATGATGTTTTTTTTCTTAATTCATTTTCTTTTTCACTGATTTCTTTGATTTGATTTCATCCTGTTTGTCGATCACAGTGAGATTAGACTGTTCGTCCACCTCACGTGACTGCAAGAGGCCCAGCAGAAAGGAAATAAAAAACAGGTAACGCTGCAGATGTAAGAAGTTTTTCTAAATGCACAGTTTGAAAGCAGATTCACTCCAGAGTCTTAGCACCAGAAATGAATCCAGCCTTTTCTACTGTTTCTGCTGTACAGACAGAGTGAAATAAGGAGTCACTGTTGGATTAATTTAACAGCAGCCAAATGGTAATTTTAGTAATAAATTATGCTGAATTAGGTGAAAGAGGCTCAAGAAAAGAAACAGTTGTCACAGAATATTTCATTTACAGACGCTGTGACGAGTCAGAAAAAAAGACCTTTTAAACAAAACAATGTTTATTCCTTCTTCAGTTTTTCTTTTTGCCTGTGAAATACTGAATACTTTCCCTCTCTCAGGCTTCTAAAATATTCTTCAAATGAATCACTTGGAGGAGGAAAAATAACTTTTCAGTGGATGTTAATGTGAAGATCATAGCCTGTGATGATGAAGGGTCACAGACTTCAGACTGTGGAGGAGAAGGAGAATAAAATATAGTTTGTTCTACATGAAGGACTTTAAAATGTACATTAGTCAGCAGTGTCTTGGTCATTCTGGCGGAGGTGACGGATAAAATAAGCTGTATTTCAGTGAAATGAATCTGTCGTGTCTCTGGAGCCCAGCTGTGGAGCTGATCCTGATCCTGCAGCAGGTTTTAAAACCTCTGCAGACGTTGAGTATTTCAGCTCCCTGTCATTAAGTGTGACACACGACTGGCCTTACATCACATGTTCAGCTTGTGTTTAAGCAAATGTTTTTATTTTAACGATGAGACTACTAGAATGAATAAGAAGAGAAATCTTTGTCAAATACTGTTTCCTTAAACATGATCTCACTGTTTCAGGAACAGCTGTAGAAGAAAGTGGACTGTGTGCAGATTTGCATGTTTAGAACATGTTTGTACTGAAGGAGCTGCTTTTCACTGAGTCGAGATATTCACGGCGTCTACACATGTTCAGCAGGTTTGACTGGGTTAAAAAGGATGAATGTACTCTGCAGGAGCAGTCTGTATGTCTGCTGTTATAGGAGGAGGACTTTTATCTTCAGTCCTGAACCAGGAGGAGGTTTATGTTGAACTGAAGATGAAGTCCCGGCCTGAGAACACAAAATGACTTCCTGTTATCACAACTGATAACTGAGGAGATGATTAAGATGTCGGTCTGCATGGAGAGAGAGAGAGAGAGGTGAGTGTGTGTGTGTGTGTGTGTGTGTGTGCGCGCAAGCATACCACATACATACCAGTATGAAAAAGCAGATTGGAATGCGGCCCGTCTCCCATCAGCCATCAGTGTCTGTCCAGAAGAAAACACAGCAGGTTTTTTCTCTGATAAATCAGATTTTTGTCATTCCAGAGGTGGTTCCTCACGTTGATCATGTGACTTTACATTACTGACAAACAAACTAAAGAGAGAGATGATCGTCAGTAAATGTTTAATGATCAGCTGTTTTCTGTTTCTAATCAATACTAATAAATAAGTAATAAACAAAAGTAATAGATAAATAATAATATTGATAAATAAGAGGAAACCTGTTGATATTTTTAACATCCCAACTCATCAATAATCTGGAGAGGAAGCGTGTTTATCAAAGATAATTCAGGGGAAAGACCCCCCCACACACACTGAGGAGCCGCCGCCCCCCAGTGTGAAATCCAGGGATCCTGTTGGTTTGAGTGTTCAGGCTGTAGTGGAGGCTGATCTAGTGAAGGTGGCTGTTTATTGATCTAAATCAAGAGCTTAGCTGGTGTATAAATGCAGGAAATTTGTTTTAAATTGGTTTGAAGACCCCCCCACTTTAAAACAGAACCAGGTGTCCGTGGTCGTCTTCACGTCCTTAGCGGTAACGCGGCTTTAATTTTAAATCAAAGCAACGTGATGTGTCTATATTTACATTTGAGAACTTTGTGGGCACGTTGGTGCTTTTTTATACCATAAAACTTATATTAGAAACCTTTTTAACCTTTTTATTTTCCCTCTTTATGAACTTTACTGACTCTTTACTTGCCTGACAGCCTTGACGTGACTTTACTGGTTTAAAAAGGAGCTGCTGAGACAGACGTCGGTATGTCGATATGTAAAGAAACGATGACAGAATATTTCATCCTGCAGTTTCGAGGCTGGATGTGTTTAGAAAAATCATCTTTAAACAAACTATATAAGGTAAAGGAATGAAAACCAGAGACACAAAGATCAAATGATCGCAGGAAATATGTGCAGAATATATCATATTATATCACACACACACACACACTCACTCTCTCTCTCTCTAGAGGGATTTGAGGCTGTGATATATGAACAGAGGTATGTGGAGATAATTCCCTGAGATAATTCCCTGAGGTGAAGCTGAAGTCTGACTCACTGCAGGTTTAAAGGACCCGACACATTTCAGAGCTTTAAACTTTATTATTCAAAGCGAAGGAAAGTACATTTACTTATCCACCGTACTATCTGTTACTTTATACCTCTACTTCTCTACATTCAGAGGGACATATTGTACAATTAATTTATCTGGCAGGTTTCTTTTAAGATGAAGATGTGAAATTAAAAAGAGAGTCCAGTCAGGGCTTCTTGTCATGTTTCCACCAAAGAGATATTTAAAAACTGATTTGTATCAGATTACATTAATGATCTCAGATTGAACTTTTCTGTACTTTTATACTTAAAATGTGTTTTTATCTAAGTATGATTTTTGATGCAGGACTTGCAATGAAGATTTTCGCGGCCTCTTTGGACAAAAGTCTTTCATGTTAAATCACACAGAAAATTAAACTGAGACAACAATGAGGACGATATTTGGTGAACAGGATGAATCTGCTTGTTTCTCATATGAAAAAGGTTGAATTTTAGAGGCTGTTGTTGTACTCTGCAGATAAAAAATGAGACATGCACTGACCTCTGAGCATTTTAAATGTTGTTAAAATAATGAGGCAGAAAAAGCTCGTCCTGATCTGAGGTTTGTTCGGAGCCACTGGCCCATAGAGGACGTGGGAACAAGTCCAACCTAAATTTTAAAGCTCTCCTTACTCTGGTAATCTGTAAATAATCCCCTCTGGCCTAAACATGTGTCTTTCACACACCAAAGGCTCCTGGTGTCATAAAGCTTGTGTAATTCTAATAAAGTCCTGATCTGTTGACTCTTCTCTGAGGAATGAAGTTCACAGATGGGTCAGGTTCAAAAGGCCTGCTCATAATCCAGCTAACTCTGAATCTTTTTGTAGGTTTGATCTCCGAGGAAAAAACATCTTTAATGCACAGCAACATTAAAATCAGCTGATTGACTTTCAGCAAGTTTTTATCTTTTTTTGTTAATAGCTGGTAAAACGACATATCAGTAAATGTACATTTCAGCATCTTCATGATGTGTGCAGCTTAATGAGGAGAAAACTGAGAAAATGAACTCTAAATAAGAAACGATAGCTTCATTTATCTCAGGTCAGATCTGTCCCACAGTGGAGCTTCATTTATTCCCTCGATCAGTCTGTTTTAAAGGGTGTGTTGATCCACATGGAGGAGCTTCAGATGACGGGAGGTGTGTGTGGATGTACCGATGTGTGTGTGTGTGTGTGGATGTGTGATGTGTGACTGATGTGTGTGTGTGTGATGTGTGTGTGTGTGGATGTACTGATGTGTGTGTGTGTGTGGATGTGTGTGTGGACTGATGTGTGTGTGTGTGGATGTGCAGTGTGTGTGTGGATGTGCGGTGTGTGTGGGATGTACCGTGTGTGGATGTGTGTGTGTGTGTGTGTGTGGATGTGCCGATGTGTGTGTGGATGTACTGTGTGTGTGGATGTACTGGATGTGCGTGTGTGTGTGTGTGTGCGTATGTGCCGATGTGTGTGTGATGTGTGTGTGGATGTGTGTGTGTGACTGATGTGTGTGTGGATGTACTGATGTGTGTGTGTGTGTGGGATGTGTGTGGATGTGATGTACCGATGTGTGTGTGGATGTACTTGTGTGTGTGTGTGCAGATGCAGCTGGTGTGTGTTGCCCTTAAACCATTTTGATTTATGTAACCGGCCTTTCCACTGCTGTCACACGGTCAAACTCAACTTTCTGACCCACTTTTAGAGCTGAAATCTTCAGTCACCTCACGATTTGATTATCAATCGATGATTCTCGATCATCTCAGTTTCAGATTTCTCTCCGTGGTTTATTTTTCTCCATCAGTACAAACGAGTGTGTTCAAACATCGTCTTTTAAAAAAGCTCGCGGTGGTTTGATTTATTTTGTCTCTTGCAGCTGCTCTGACATCTTGTTGTGGTTTTAAAATGGAAACACGGCAACACGTTCTACGAAAGCAGCAGCACCAAACTCCAGAAAACTGATCTGAAAATCGATTATAGACTTTACTGATCGATGAAGAATCACTTCAACAAAACATCGACATGCAGCGTAGAGTCGATTATTTCCAACACACCTTCCCACTTGGTGGTCAGATAATAAGACTTTGGTATGAGGGGAAGAGTATATATATATATAATAAAGCCACACCTGAAGACACTTCAGCAGCTCTGAAACATGAAAATGATGATGTGATTTCTTCTTGGTTCAGCTCAGCAGAAAATGGGAGTTGTAGGTGGTCGTTCAGAGAAGCAGACTGATGCTGAGGATTTAAGAATAGCAGCGTCATCTCTCCATTTTTGTTTAGTCTCCTGCTGTGTAATGACTGTTGCAGCACTAGCATGACCACAGACCTGTAATCTTGTTTGACATGTAGATAAAGTGAATTAAAAGTATTTATATGGCTCAGTGGGCTCAGAGCGCCGAGCAGAAGCCGTGTGTACATAAAGATCTGACTGTGTTATCAGAGCTGATGATCTCCTTCTTCGTTTCTCTTCACACACACAAAAATAAAAAGAAACAGACTGTGTGGATGTTACTGTGACATCAATGAACAACTAAAGATCTTTGTTAAAACCTCATTTAGATTCTGGTGTAATTATTTCTCTGTGTAGTAAGTTTCTTTTTTTACTGGTTGAGTTCATGTTTTGTGTGCAGAATTCAGATTTAGTTCAGACGCTCGCTGCTGACGTTATGTGGAAGACAGAAGCTGGAGCGTGAGCACATTTCACATCATGATAATCAGTTCAAATTCTTTCTGCTGCTGCAGATTTATTATTCAAACACTCCCCCATCAGCCCTCGAGTCATCTGCCTCTTTGTCTTTAGGTTTTAGATGATTTTTCCAATAATGGTAGTGAACATATGCGATCGATCAGTCGCCTAAAGAGTTGAATCTGTTTGATCCTGATGATCTCATTTCATCACACATGCAGTCACTAATACCAGTTTAAATATAAATAAAATTAATCATCTCACAGAGGAATAATCCTAATATTATGCATAACAGTACTTTATTTTTATTTCTGTTTGTTTCCTGTTATTCTGTGAAATATCTCAATAATTAGTCAAGTAAGATGATGAAAATGACGTAAACATATCTGCAGAACGTCAACCTTCACTAATAAATCAAAATGTATCTATATTTACACTTATACTCAGATATTTAAAGTAACTAATTCTGCACAAGTTATAGAAATCCATAATTGAGGAAAAACTTGCTAAAAATCTAAAGACCTGTTTTTGGGGCTAATTTAACAAATGACCATGACTCAGTCAGTAAGATCTCCTCGAGTCGGGTGTTCGAGATTAAAAACTAATGTTTTCTCACCATCTGGTTTTTATTAAACTCTCTAAACTGCTTTTTATCAAAGTAAAGGCTGGAGGTGTCGGGGTGAACAGTTTCTTTCCGTTCAGCGTCGGTGAAGTTATCGATCTGTGTGAGGATCAAACTCTGACCTGAATCAGTTCTGAATGCCTGTTGTGTAAGAGACTGTGAACACACACACACACACGCACACACACATCAATGGCTGTCATGTGATGCAGCAGCTCAGTCAGCAGTGGCGTGGGAAGCTTTCAAGGCCGACGGATGAAAAGAGGACCTGCACACACACACACACAAAAACACAGACACACACATGAACACACCAACACACACTCTCACATACACACACACACACACACACACTCATCTCTGTTGTTCCTTACAGTAATTTCAGCCTTGTTATCTCGACGTCACAGCTGCAACTAACGATTATTATTTCCAGCAATTGCTGCTCAGTTCAGTTCAGTTTTGTCAATAGAAAATAAAATTAATGACGAGTCCAAAGCTTCATCTTCAAGCTGCTTATTCTGTGCAACCAATGAAATGAAAAGCTTTTCTAAACGCTGAGTTGGCTGTGGAAATAAAGATTAAGTGTATTTTTATTATTATTTATTATTTTTATCAGCTGGTGTCAGTTTGAGGTTTTCAGTTTGTCGTATTTTGTCAAATTGATTAAATCTCGAATATTGTTATTTTTATCAGCTTGGTAAAATGACAAATATGCCTTTAGGGAGGATTTTTATTCATTTATTTTATTGATGGCGTCTGGTGCTGTTTGATTCATTACAGGTGTTTGTAGATTCAGTTCTGTACAAGACATAAAATAAAATAAAATCCACTTTAAGACGCCTAATTTAGACAGAAAGACACCGACAGCTGGCCGATAAAATCATTACGTCCTCTTTAATAATAATTATTGGCTGTGCTGTGTATTTGGTGATTAACATTTGAATAACTGTTCATTTAATCACCACACAGCTCCGACACCCTCTGAACATTGTAATTCAACTATTTTTGTAAAAGTTTTGTTTTACACTGAAACACCAGGCTGATGTTTTTTTTTACAAAAGCTCAGTAGTTTGCGGAGAATAATGATAATGCTGTTTTAGTCTGAATTATGGGCTGAAACAGGAAAGAAAAAGTGGTTTATTAATGAATTGGCTTTGTGTGGATGCATTCACAGAACAAATCTCTCCTGTTTCACATCATTATAATGTCTCTCTCTAATTTAAAAAAATGTTAAATGAAAATCACACAAGTAAAACATATATGAATAAAATACAGCATATATAATATTATATAATGCTAAGATAAAATAGAAATATAATACTGTTGAGACAGAAGTGGTAAAATGGAGGATGTTATTGTATGATGAGGGTGTTAGATTCTGTGTTCTTACAGTTCATGAACGTCTGAACCACATTTCATCACAATCCATTAAACTGCTGCTGAGACATTTCACTAAAAAAACACGAATGTGAACCTGATGGTGGCGCTGGAGGCACACGTGAACATGTGTATCTGTACAAGATGTTTGATTCATCGAACAGCTGAAGAGATATTTCAGTCTGAAGTCAACCGACCGACACATCCGACCAGAGACATGGCGAATAAAATAAAACACATAAAAAATTTAAAAGAATAATTAAAAATTTAACATGCAGAATAATAAATACATTTACTCACATACAGATTACACATTATTAAGATTATCATTTTCTTAATTTATGATTTAATCTAAGTTGACTAGCTAAATTTGGATATTGTGAGTGTGTGTAAACAAACTAACTGGACTTTGTGTCAGCAGGGAGACGATTTTCCTGAAACGGACAACAAGATATTGCTAAAAGCCACATGTAGATTATTTAAGTATTTTAATATCCAGGCAAGCCAGATTCAGCAAATCAGACTCTGACGACAAACAAACAAACAAACAAACAAACAAACAACCAGCTGCAACAACCAACAAACAAAAAGACAAACAAAAAAACAAACCATTAATTAATGACCAGAAACCAAAGCAGAGTCCTCCGTCGTCTCTTTGAATAAAGACTAAATTTGGACGAGATGTCCTGAGTTTGCACACATGTCCTCACTTTGTAGGTTAAACACACACACGCACACGCTTTGAGCCTCATCAAGCCGATGATTTGAATTTTCTCCACAGATTTTCTTCACAGTTTGACTTCGTCTGATCCTGTTAAAAGACATCAGCTGTGTTCAGATGGAACATATTGCCCTCATTTGTGTGTTTGTTTTTGTGTGTTTAGTTCTGGATTATGGAGGTGTGCGTGATCTGTCTTTGTGAGGACCCTTTGACCTTCAGCCCATGAGGCCTTGCTGGGATTCACAGTTAAAATGGTTTTAAACTGGATTTAAACTGGTCTTAAACTGGTGTTAATGTCTGAAAACGCTGCAGCAGTGTGTGTTCTGGCATGTGTGTTTTAATCTGTCCTTTTCTGAACACTGAAACTTTCCAAAACAAACATCGAAGCCTCAGAGCTGCTGACTGACTGTTAAACTGATCCGGGTTTGAGCCGCTGACGTTTCTGCTCTGTCTGAAGAGACGGAAAGGTTTTTATTTTAATTTTATAACAATGTTGCCTCGTCCAGATTCCCAAACATCCAGACAGACATGTTGAAGTTTAACTTTTAGAGGCTGGTGAGTTTTTATTCCCCCGATTTCTTCAGCTGAATCTGAAATTCCCAGCAGAAGTGATGCGCTCTCTGTGTTTCAGCTCTACATGAAGGTCGACTCACACACACAACACACACAACACACACACACAACACACACACACACACAACACACACAACACAACACACAACACAACACAACACAACACACACACACAACACAACACACACACACACACACACACACACACAACACAACACAACACAACACACACACAACACACACACACACACACACACACACACAACACAACACAACACAACACACACAACACAACACAACACAAACACAATAAAAAAGAGACTAAAAATATAAAATAAACAGTAAAATACATAAATAGTAAACATGTAAAATTATGAATGAACAAATATATGAAAGTCATAATGTTACTTCCCCTCATTCCCCCGCGTCACTCTGGGGGCTGATGGGAACTTGAATTGACACTTCATGCTGCTTTTTTCTCTTTGCTCTTATTCCTCCCATCATGCTCTTGTCGCCTCAGTCGCTTTATCCCCACTGATGGTTGTTGACCCGACGTCACAGCAGAGCTGTTCAAAGCACCAGCTGCACCAGCCAACAAACAACCAACCAAACTAACAAACAAACAAACAAACAACTGCAACAACAAACAACCAAACAAACAAACATGATGTATTGATTATCAGAATTGTTTTCTGTCTTCTGGAAGCTGAAACTATCCAGGAGGAAATGAGTTAGTTTAGTTAAACTCGTGAGAAAGAGCAGAAGTGGTCCAGCTGTTTCTGATGTGAGCGTCAACATTTTAAATGGCATCGTAACGAAGATCTCGAAGTGATTGTGCAGCGCAGAAAAATAAAAAGGCACAGCTGATATTCAGCATTTAGCTGAAGTTCACAGGTGAGCAATCAAACTTTTTTTTTTTTTACATACAAGCAAGTTTGCCTCGATGTTTTAATGCATAAAATGAACATAGTTAATAGAAAATATAAAAAGATAAGAAGCAAGTAACGAAGCATGAAAAGAGCTGATAAAGTATGAAGAAACATATAAATGTGAACATTATAATGTTTTTTAAAAAGAAAAGAGCTGTACGGTTTGTGCACACAGTATGAATCAGAAAGAATATTTGAAATGTGCAGGGTGATATCTGAAGGTGTGTGTTAATGTGATGCAGAGTCAGACTGTAGACTTTATGTTAATATAATGTGTAGTAACTGTGGGGGTGTGAGAGTGTCTCAGTGGGGGTGATCAGTGTTTGGAGGTGACACATCTGTCAGAAAACCTGTCAGAAACCTGGACAGCTTCACGGGGAGAGACAGACTCTTCACTGTCCAAAGTTCAGATTTATGTTCCTTCAGTGTGGCGTCACACTGCAGAGCTGTGTGCTGTGTACAGTGCTAATGTTTGGTTTGTTCCAGATACTTGATGAACAGATCTTTTATTTTCTTGTGATAATCTGTTAGTGTCCTCTCTGATAAACCCTCTCCTGTCCAAACTTCGGGCCACGAGCCTCGAGTTTGACATCCGGCTTCAGTCGGAGCTGAATTCATGACTTTAAGATGACTCCATGAGCCGAGAGCTGCTGGACAAACACTATGAGATGGACTGTAATGAGAAAACTTCTTGCAGAGATAAGGAATGATAATATACATGAGCTGTGAACTTTAATTACATCCCGAGTGATTCAATGACGACTGTAATTACAGTGTGAGAGTAATCTGGGTCAGCTGCATATAGAAAAGGTACACGGTGTAACTGTGTTACATAATTAAAGTAGTAATGGATTCCTGCCTGATGCAGCCAGCACTGATCCACTTTATATCCACTTTAGGGAAGATTTTTCATTCCCGTTCCAAAAATTTGCTCTGAAATACGCTGTGTGTTCACGGCATGTTGGCATGTTGGAAAATCTCCTGCAGTTCTGACTCTGTAGTTTGAACTGTGGCATCACAAGATGAACTGAAGTAAACGTTCCCGTTTGAGCATATCAATGGCAAACACTCAGCAGGTATCAATAGATATCAGGTACTGATATCTCATTTTAGTATATTTTCCAGAAAGAATGACAAGATCATTGACTTTCTACTGATGCATCAGGTGTGTTTTGTGGCTGATTGAAGGTTCATCAATTTTTAAAACATAATTATTAATCCTATACTGATCTCTTATATCATTTTTACTTTTATAATTCCTAAAATGGTGATTCATTTGAAAATGGTCTAATAACCCCGACCTCACTTTAACAGTAAATGCCCATAATCATAAATATACAAACACACACACACACACACACCTCGGCCGTGTTTCCACACACGGGTGCTCATTAAACCATCACATGGAGCTGTTGGATGAAATTAGTGTGATGACAAAGATGACCTTTCAGTAAAGTCACGGAGATGAGTTCCATGTGAAGCAGAGAAGCTTCTGGGCTTTGTTAATCTGTAATTATCTCAAGTTAACGTCCGGCTGTATGTACAGACAGAGACCTGCAGACCACTGCATGAAACAATTCATTTAACATCCATTTATATAGTAAATTACTGTACTGTTATTACTGTATTAATACACTAACAAGTTAGTTTTTGTCTTCATAACAGTAATAAAAGGCTGCTTTTCTCTGCTGCCACATCTCATATTTAATATCTGATTGATGTTTAATTCCAGCATTTCTATAGAAGGATATTGAGTCTAAAAACATACAGACTGAATTGTTTGCTTTACGTTTTATTTTGAAAAATGCACAGTAACTTGCAGAAGGCTCAGTCTGTAACGGGTAGACAACAGGACCCAAATGCAACACAGCTGGCTACTGGAATACTTAAGCTGGAGCAGAGTCTCAAAAAGTTTGGCGCGAATACGCACAGGCCGGCTGATCCAGCTGAGCCGACTCACCGAGGAGCGAGGGAGAGAGACGCGCTGGAAACGAGCCCACGCTGGTGGATGGGGAGAGCAGCGATCAGAAACTCGCAGGCAGAAAACTCATGTGAGGCCGGGTGGCAATCCAAGTGAGCAGACAGAGAAGACTGAGCAGCCAGGGACCGGTGAGCCACGAGAGAACAGAATCCAGAGGGGACAGGCACAGAACTCGTGGTCAAAGACAGAAGGCTGAGGCATGTTTACCGGGGCAGAGACGAGGCAGGATGGTCCAAAACAGGCAGCAGGGTCGGTAACGGGTGATCAGTCCGAAATAGAAACGCTGGAAAGTCTTGCATGGAGATGACAAAGAACAATCTGGCAATGAATGAATGAATGAGAGAGAGGGAGTTTAAATGAGTGAACCAGAGCAGGTGATTGGACCAGGTGATTGGACCAGGTGGGAGTGGGCTGACTGATGGGAGTGGCTGGCAGGTGAATGGAAAGTTACCTGGAAGGTGACTGTGACTGAATGTACTGAATGTAAACATGGAAACCTTGATAGGTTTTTACACTAAAAAACTCAACATGGTCCCATCTTCAGTGTTGACAAAAAGAGAGAACGGGAGCGGAAAAAAAAGAAAAATATGGAGCCACAGATGAAAGATAGTTTGTCTGATGTGTCTGAGTCAAGAGCACATTTAACCACAACATGTAAAATACTAAAACACTCCTATAATGCAAAATCAAGCTCTCTACAGTTTGTAACAAGTGAATCAGTTGAAACTGCTCAAACTGCAGATATGGACCAGATTTCTGATCAGAAACCCACCCACATCGTTGATTGTCCAATAATCAGAGGTTGTGACCTCAAGCTGCACATCAAACAAAAACCAATCTAAAATTATTCGGGGCAACAAATTCAGAGGTAAAATCGTGCTGACAGTTCCTGCCCAGCCATTTTTACTTTTTACTGTAAAGTGGAAACCACGCCCTCCTCCCAACAATATTTGATGGACTTCATCAGACGTGACCTCGTCGGCCTGTCGGAGTGAAGTGAAGCCCCCGATGATGGCCGACCTGCATCCATCAGCATCATTCAGGCCTCAGCGTTTCCTTCAGCACTGACACGACCTTGAACTGTCGCTGCGTCACTGCCTCTTTCTGAAGAAGTTTACTACAGTCCCCACATAGAGGGGTGAAAACACAACGCCAAACATTTTCTTTAAACTTTTGCAACACTGGAATGGAAACAGCTCAGTTCAGGAGATATTTGAGCGTCCAGAAAATGAACCGAACGTCACTGAGGAGCACAGAAAGTAAAGGAAAGAGGAGGATGTGTAAACTGGATGTGAGGATGAATGTTTCTAATGATCCTCGGAGTCAAAGGCAGCGATGGTGGGTGAAGCTGAAACATCTTCTTTTCTTTTGTGACAGGCCTCGCTGCTCTTGATGTGCCGAGTTAATCTCGTGACAGCTTTTTGACCTCGCAGCAAAGAAAACAAAATGAAAACACCGACGAGATGGAAAACATTTTGATAAAGAGAGTTCGCTCAAAAACAGCCACAAACTGCAGGAACATTTTGACATTTTGATTTGTGAGTGAGTGAGCAGATACACGTGTTGTTAATGATTTACTGGATGTTTTATTCGTTCGAGAGTTTTCAAGGATTCGTTTTGTGAATCCTTGGCTCCTCAGCTGCCCAACAAAATCTGTTTGAGGTGAGAAAGAAACACTCCAGTCTCTGTAACAGTTAAGCTGTAACTGAAATATTTCTTCTGACCTTTGTAAGGCGAAGACACTGATGCATTTCTGGGTTCCTGGCTAGTTGCCTTTTAAAAAATGGTGCTGACGGTGCATCGAGAAACAGCTAATCTGCTAGCTAGCTAAATGCTACGATATCAAAATAAGTTCTTTTTATTTGTTAACTTATTTATTCAACATAAGCCGCTGGCGTTGGTCACCGATTCATGTGTGATGTACCACCAGTCAGCAACAGTGTGTGGTTAGAAAGAATTGACAGAAACAGCTGGAAACTGAAATATAAAAGTTAAACAGGGAAACAGAAAGAGAGCGGTGTGCTGCTGGACCGTCGTAAGCAATGAGCCATTTGTAAGAGACGTCTTCAGCTTTGGGAGATTTGACGTGAAATTACATTGAGGTTAAAATAACTACAAGCACAAGCTTTTTTCAGACTAAAATAACTGACATCACATCCGACACTGAATCAGAGTGATGTGTGAGACGTTCCTGCTGATTCTCACGGCAAGCCTGCCGGCGGGTGGATTTGTGTCCTTGAGCCGACGTGTTTGTTTGTTTGCTGTCACAACATGTCGGACTCCATCACTGTCACGGCGTCCTTCACAGGTTCCTCCTTCGTTCTGCTGACTGCTGTTTGGGGCTCTGAGCATTAAAGCACATTCAGACCAAACCGGACTGGATGTGACCTCTCGTTTTACGGGTCGCTGCCGGAGACGTGAAGCATCAGCATCACGCCGCCGATCCAAACAGATACCAAGCTCTGATTGGCTGGATGGCGTGCATTAAACTGTTTAATGCACAAGTGGTTTGCCTCGAGTGTGATCACACTTGTCGTGGACATTTTTAACCAAATCCTGTAACCATGGCAACGTGCTGAAACCACAAGAAGCCCAGAAACGTTTACGTGACGTGACTTCATTCGGCTGACGTCTCCTTAGTACAGTTTAATGAAGTCAAATCAAGTGAAACCTGATTTTTATTCTCCTCTGTGTATGTAACCCCCATCTCCAAACACATCACACTTCACATTACAGTACCTGTTCGTACAAACACACATTATACTGGTACAGGTCAGGCTGTACTCTAAAGCCTAAAATACAATTCTGAAAACTTGGAGGGTAATTCTGCCTCTGACATCTGCATCTATCACTGCTTTTAAATGTTGTCATCCGTTTATTTTTGAACATTAATTTAGTTCCTTGTTGACTTCCTCCACACTTTAGCCAGTAACACCCAGCAGCAGCAGATCTGATGAACTGATCTGGTAGTGACTTTCCAATCCTACATTAACATGTCGGGTATGGAGTCGATGTAGAAATATTTATGAGATAACTTCAGATAACGCATCAGTGATGTTGATCTTTGCAGCTGCACAAATGCTCCGGACTCCAGAGAGAAAATGTTCTGAGTAATGTTTCTTATTATTTTGCTGTATATAGGCTGAAACACTGTCAACATGTGTTTGTGTTTTACAGTTCTGCCCACAGCACGACCGCCTGGTTGTCACAGAGTATTTTACACACTGTCCAGATGTGATTACATGTTATGACTGGAATCACTCTATGGATAATATAGTATGGAAAAATGGAAAAATATTCGTCATCGTTAATAATTTTTAATCCAAACATTCAGTATAATTAAATTACCCTCACATTCTTCAGCTGATTCATTGAGCTGCAGGCTGGGGAAATATTTCAACAAACTAAAGTGCAGGTAAACTTTTAATTCATGATGCTGTGCAGAAAGTCTCTGAAGATGTCGGAGAGGAAGGTAAAGAAGCAAGAGTTCACATTTTCATTACAACTCCAGTTTGGCTCTCATTTAAATTAAACAGGCAGCTCCTCTGACTGACCTCCACCTCTTATTAGCTGTGCCTGATATTTCTGCCGGCTGCAGAGTAATTTATGCCGTTAACGTGGCAACAGGAGACAGGATGAAGAGATGGGAGACGCTCAGAGAGACGGAGCTCAGAGCATGTTAATAAGAAACAGTGATGTTCAGGACCGGTGGAGATATTAGTCTTTCAAAAGGAATTTAGGCCGGTGGTTGGTGATTAGTGGGGTCTGTGGATGTGAAGGTTTTTCATCCGGTGGAACGATAAAGTCATTGATATCAATGACTTTTTAATCTCCCCTCACACTTTCATGTCACTTCAGCAAAGGTCTCAAAACTGTCTTACATCGCAGCAGGTTTAAAGTTCAAACTGCAGAAAAATGAGAGAAAACTGATGAATCTCACTGATATGAAGTTTAAACTGCTGTTTATTCTCTTCATTTGTATAAAACCAGAATATATTTCAACATCTGATGATCTTTACTTCCTCTGTGCATGTGGGAACTTTGAGAGAAATATTTTCATGATGTACGTCAGTGTCCGGATGGAACTGGTTTTCATTTTAAACTGCATTAAGTTTTCAAATCTCGTTTCTGCTCCTCAGAAGATGCATCCTCCTGATTTTAATTCCTTTAGCGCCACTCTCAGGACAAAGTCTGAGTGCTACAAACTGCTGAGGTCATCAAATAAATTCCTTTTTAGGATTTAACATTAAAAAACAGTTTATAGGAAAGTTTCCAAGACTGAAATATTTGCAGCTCTTGTGAGGTTTAATTATGTGCAGCTTCCCATCATGAAGAGAAACAGTCGTTTGTCCTTCCTGATGCCTGATAACCTGCAGCCTTGTCACCTTTATGTGTCACTTCCTGTTTGTCCTCCAGGCGGCCATGGCACCCGAGGCCCCGTACCCCTTCCCCACAGTGGACGTCCCCGACCACGCCCACTACACCATCGGCTCTGTCATCCTCGCCATCGGCATCACTGGCATGATCGGAAACTTCCTGGTCATCTACGCCTTCTGCAGGTAGGACGACTTCCTGCATCCAAACTTGGCCGTGCTCTTCCTCCGATCCCTCTGCTGCTCTCAGGACAGGACAGAAAGTCAGAAACCGAAATACACACAGGAAACCAGTTTTTCAATTTTAATGCAGAATTTTTGTTGCAATTTTTTTTTTGATGCTGTCATCTCAAGATCGCAAGTTAATTATTTCGTTATGTCAGGATAACAAAGCTCATTTTAACAGCAGTGAAATAAAAACTTTTGTTGAATTGTTTAACAGTAAATTCAAAATTAAATTTCAGGTACAAGTCTGAATTGAAGGTATATATTATATATTGAATTTATATTCAAATTGTCCCAAAAACAACCACAGTATGTGGGCAGAGGGCACAGTGAGTATCTGTCAGATATTTATGTTAAAGCTTCCCTGTGGAGGTTTTGTCCTGTGGCGGCACTGTGGTTTGATTATCTCATGCACGTCATGAAGAAGAAAATGTTTTCAATATGTTTCTGAGCACGCTGGGTTTTGGTGAGTGACAGTGAATGTACACAGAAGTTTAGTCTGTTTATTAGAAAGCTCCACAGAGCAGAAGACTTTCTCCTGAGTGGGTTTGATTTTTCTGTGGAAACTGAAGCTCACAGAGCTGAACGACTGATGGCAGACAAACGTGACTCGTCAGTAAAAACATGTCGAATAAAGCACTTATCGATCGACCAGGAGTTCACATGAAGATACTGTGTCCTCCATCACGTTTATCCTTCACTGCTGAATGTCCATGCAAGCCTCAGGTGATTCTACATTTACAAAAATCACTTAGGAAGGAAAATAAAGACGACGTTGACAAAGTTCAGGTCCAAGTTAAGATTCTGGTTCAGGTAACAGAAGCTCCAAAGTAAAATACAAACTTGGACGATCTGACAGAAGATCTGGATCGTGTCTGCAGAGAGAAGCTGATGAAGGAATGAGGTGATGTGGAGTTAAAGGAAGTCTGACGGGTAAACAGTGGACAGGTAAAGGACAAAGGGCTCTGAGAAAGTGAGCCGGACATCATGACAGTTTGCCTCAGGACCTTTTTCTCCGTGTGTCCTTGTGCTTCGTTCAGCAGGTCAGAGATGAACCCCGGAGCTAAATCTTTTTAGAGCTGATAGACGATCCTTCGTGCCGGGAGGTTAATGAAGGAGGATGAAGTTGTGGTGTTTTCTCCTCGTGGTTCCAGCTGCATGTTGGACCAACCGCAGAGTTACAGTAATCCTCAAAGAGATGCTTCTCACGCACATGATGTAACGTGATAATTACAAGATCCAAAAATGTAGAAAATGATGAGAGGGCTCTTTCTCTGTAATCCTCAGTCATTCTGCACAAACTGAAACCATTGTGTTTTATTTCCTCCTGGTGTTGAAACATGAAGTTTTGTCTCAGTTCACAAATAATAATTGGACAGAGCTTTAATTTTTCACCCAAAGCTTCACCTGTCGAGTCTCTTAAAACTTCTGAGGTTTTCAGACTCAGGTTTAATCAGGACGTCAGGTTCGATCGAACATTTGTGGGACAGGTATTGATTTTTCATTCAAATCAGACCTGCTCCGTGACACCTGCTCCATCGATTAAATGTTCATTTCTGAACCAAAGCAGCACTAAGTGATTTTTCCATGTCTTCTCTTCTTTGTCCTCTAAAACAGACTCTGGAAACTGAGTCCTGTTTTCTTTGTACCGATGATTTAAGAGAATTCATGTTTCATTCAATGATTCAACTAAAACATGAAATATATAAACTGTTTGAGAGAGGTAATCTTTTTTAGTTGAAGGCAGTGAAGGTCTAGAGGCTGAACGCCGACTGCGGTCGCTCTTTTTACTGTTGGACTCTGTTTGTGCAGCTCTCTGCTGCTCGACGTATGAATTTATGCTGTCTTATCAGGCAGGTGGTATGTGTTATATTCATAACACAGTAATGAAATCTACATTCATTTAGGCGGCAACAAATCTAACAAGCCCTCCTCTCAAACAGTTGACATTTATTTTATTCAGGTTCAGCCTCCACATTTACTGTGACCTGTATAGTTTTAGGTGCCTAAAAATAAACTTAAAAGGAGAAGAGAAAAAAATGTTCTGCAAAGTCAAGAATCGAAATGTGGAAAATGTACAAAAAATCCTGAACATGGAGTGTTTACGTTAATTTATACTTTCTACAATACATCTTCTGCTTTTGTGTGTGTGTATGTGTGTGTGTGTGTTGCAGGAGTCGCAGCCTTGCCTGTGGACGCCGGCCAACATGTTCATCATTAATCTGGCGATCACAGACCTGCTGATGTGTGTCACACAGACGCCCACCTTCTTCACCACCAGCATGCACAAGAGGTGGATCTTTGGAGAGAAAGGTACGACACACACTGCTCATCACGTCAGTAAAACCACGAAAACCTGCTTCAAATATGACAGAGCATGAAGATATTTACTTACAGCAGAGATAGAACGGGTATAAAGAGGCTGAAACAAACTGTGAGGAGGATTAACTGGGCAGGGAAATAAAATAAAATTTAAGATATAAAATAACATAATAAAAGTTCATTAATATAACTGAGTCTTAAAGCAGAAGCAGTTTTCTCTTTTTTCATGTATTTTAACTGCAGAAGTAAAGAATCTTTTCTCTTCTCTCCACCTTCAGCCCTTCGGATCTCATTTCCCACCATGTGAATTAGTGACTTTCAGCTCAGAGAAAACAGGAAGATGTTTGCATTCGAGTCGAGCTCCTCCTGGTGACAGAAACTGGTGTAAAAAATACACTGAAAAGTGTGTGTGTGTGTGTGAGGTGAACAGACAGGTGTTGTAAAAACAGCAGGACGTCAGTTATTGGTCCAACATGGTCAGCAGGTGGAGCTGCAGCAGAGATTCACAGCATGAGAAGAAACTTTAAAAGATTCAGAGTCTGTTTACAGCAGTTTGGCTCAAAATAAAGTTCTTTATTTCCACTTAGGAAAAAAAGCCTTCCTGTTCTCAGTTTCCTTCAGTCTCACAGTAATTCATTGACATTTGTCTGAACGTCCATGATGCAGCTGATTCACACACTTTAATGGACACTAAACATAAACAAATAGAGGCTAAAGGTTCGAGCTGTTTCCCTCTGAGGTCAGATTCAGGGTTATATGTGGTCTGTTTAGGCTCATCTCGTTTAATCTACGAGATCCTGCGAATCTAACACGACTGTGCTGTGATGAAACTTTATGTGTTGAAAACAAACAAACACAGCTTGCTTAGATAGAGCTCACCTGTATGGACTCCTGTACACCAGGACATTTCTATAAAAAGTGTAAACACCCTCCAGTCAGACGTGGGCGGCTCACACACCTGAGACGCTCATCGAGACTCGTTAACATTAAATTTCATTAAACTTGATTAACCTTTGTTACGTTACCACTCAGAGACTCATTGACGACCAGCTCAGGACCTCCAACACACCAACACTCGCTTCAGGAGACTGTGGAGGTGAAAGTCCTCCACCTTTAACCCCACGTTGTTCACACCTGTGCGGTGGGCGGGGCTCGTTCAGACCTGTAAATGACCTTTGACCTCTCTGTCTTTAGGTTGTGAGCTGTATGCGTTCTGCGGCGCTCTCTTCGGGATCTGCTCCATGATCACGCTGACTGTGATCGCCATCGATCGTTACTTCGTCATCACGCGACCTCTGACCTCCATCGGCGTGTTGTCACGGAAACGGGCCCTCCTCATCCTTGTGGCGGCCTGGGCCTACTCTCTGGGCTGGAGCCTGCCGCCGTTCTTTGGGTGGAGTGAGGACGCATTTTTCTGTTTTATTTCTGAGAACAAAGAACAAATACGAGTCCCACTGTGAAGAGAGTTTTATTTAACAGCTGTTACCGCGGTGATGTGACGTTTTTAATGGAGACACTAACACAGCTGCTCCACTCTGTTTATCTCTGCTGCTCTTTAATCTCTTCGGTATTAAACGCATCGTTCGGGTGGAGTTCACACACACTCGAGACATGTGCTGTGTTTTTCTTCTTCCTCTCACCTGGTTTTCATTCACCTCTGCAGACTCCATTTCGCTTTACATTTTTGTGTAAATCATCACGTATAGAAGCAGAAAAGCTCCCATAAATCTTTCTCAGTCCTGTGAAAAATCTTTCCATCTGGAAAATGTCTCTGCGCAGAATTCATGTCAGGAAGGTGCAATTTGTTTTTAGCACTTTGTGATGTGTCTGTTTTTCTATACTTATAAGAACATAATGTTCCCATGAGAGATTAAATGAAAGAAAACATTTCTTCAGGAGGCTGATTCGGGACTTTTGGAGTTTATGGGTTCAGGTCTGGAGCTGTCTGAGTCTGAACTTTCTATCCAGCTTCAAACAGGCTTTAATTTAAATGGAGTCTCTTATTTTTGTTCATTTTCAGTATCTTTGAATCAGATGTGACACCCTCAGATCTTCTCTTCACACTGTTAAGCAGAAACACAGTGAGACAACTATTTACCAAGTACTTGTACTTTCATTTTAGGCAGCTTTATATTTCCATTTTACTACATTACTCATCTCCATTTGAGACAAGTATTTTTACTCCATCAGAGGTAAATATAGTATTTTTCCTCCATCAGAGGTAAATATAGTATTTTTACTCCATCAGAGGTAAATATAGTAGTATTTTTACTCCATCAGAGGTAAATATAGTATTTTTACTCCATCAGAGGTAAATATAGTATTTTTACTCCATCAGAGGTAAATATAGTATTTTTACTCCATCAGAGGTAAATATAGTATTTTTCCTGCTCTCCATCAGTTTGTTTTTGTCTGACAGCTTTAGTTTATTTCTTTCCAGATGACAGTTGTTCATCCTTCCTGTCCAGTGAAAACCTGGTATCTCCAGATGTGTTGATGTTGAGTGTTTGTGATAAACTGAAGGATGAAGTCTTCCTTTATGTGTTGAGAAAATTCTCCTCCTTCTTCAGATAAATAAACTATTTAAAGCCTCCTTGGATCAGCTGCATCGTCACAAAGCTGAAAACAGGCTGTTTTTCTGACTTTTTACAGATACGTGGTTCTCACAGGACAAACATAGTGATGATCTTATAGACCATGATGCATTGCTGCAGATGAAACTAGCCAACAGTATATAAAGTTGTTCAAATGAGCTCAACCTGAAACATGAACAGCAGTAAAATGCAGCGTCCACATTAATGCAGCAGGAAGATTCATCCAGAAACATCAGAACACTTTAATGACACAGGAGGACTTTTACTTAAATGCAGGACTTTTCCTTAGCGGAGTATTTTCACAATGTGGTGTTTGTACTTTTATTGAAGTAAGCGATCTGAACACTTATTTCTCTGCTGATATTTTTAATCAAAGAATGTCAAAGTCATCTTTTCTCTTTCCACGAGATGTTCACATATATGCAGTACCATGTTTGACCACACGCACTGACTGACATTTAGCATCATTTACATCCTAGAGGGGCGCTGTTTCACACATTTGAGGAAACTCGAGAAGACACTTCTTATATTTAAATGAGGCCACATGAAGAACCAGACTACTTCATAAAACTATCCTGAAAGAATCCAAAGAGTCTAAAACTCTCTCTCTGTCTGTCTGTGTCTCTCACCCATCAGGTGCCTACGTCCCTGAGGGCCTGATGACCTCCTGTACGTGGGACTACATGACCTTTACCCCCTCAGTGCGAGCGTACACCATGCTGCTGTTCATCTTCGTCTTCTTCCTGCCGCTCTTCATCATCATCTACTGCTACGTCTTCATCTTCCGTGCCATCCGCAACACCAACCAGTCAGTGTGTGTGTGTGTGTGTGTGTGTGTGTTTTATCTGTTTAAGTGACAACAAACAGCTGATTAAGCCCTTTTCTTTTCTTCTTTTAATTATTTTTTATCTGTTCTGTGAATATTGTGGCTTTTACTTTGTTTTTATTTTTAATCTCAGTTTTTGTTGGAGTTGCTGAAAACTGCATCGAACAAAAACAACATCTTATCCTATTTTAAAACTGGGATACGTTTTAGTTTAAAAGCTGAAAGTTCATATATAAAAATACATACAATACATAGAATCTGGGTTATTGCCAAGCAGGTTTGCACATAACAGGAATTTGTCTTGATATGTTGGTGCAAAAAAATATAAACACAGTAAGAAGAAAAATATAAGAAAAGGTGAAAGCAACTACCACAAGTCAGAAGTATAAATTAAATATAAAATAGGTTATATTATAAAGCAGACAGCATCAAAAATATTATTTATTTAAATGAAATAACTGTACAGATTGTGCAGTAAAGTGCAAAAATTAGTATTATATTATAATTATAATAACATTTTCAGTGTGCAAAGACAGTGTGTTCATGTAATGCATTGATTGACTGAACACTGTGTTGTAGCTGTGAAATCAAAGTTACTGGATGTGTGAAAACATAAACTGGGTAAAAAAATTTAAAGTTTAAATCACAGTGTGTGTGTGTGTGTTTCAGGGCTGTGGGGAAGATCAACGGCAGCATCCACAGCCACGGCAGCAATCGCGACTCTGTGAAGAATTTCCACCGACTGCAGAACGAGTGGAAGATGGCGAAGATCGCTCTGATCGTCATCCTCCTCTACGTCATCTCCTGGTCACCGTGCACTACTCACCGTCGCACTTTCACCGCGCTTCGCTGGGTAAAACACACACACACACACACACACACACACACGGCTTCCTGTACATCACTGTGACGTCAGTAAGATCAGAGTCACAGTTTTAAACAGTGAACAGGAAAATCTCCAGCATCCCTCCACAGCTGTCAGAAAATAACTGACCTTCAGATATGAGTGAAAATAAGCGTTCAAAATAAATGTTCCTTCATGGAGATATTAGGGACCTAAAAGGAGTATGTTTTAGAGTAAAAGTACAGTAAAGTAAAAGTACAGTGCAAAAGTATTAGCATCAAATATCAATAAAGTACAAAAGTAAAAATGCTCATTACATAGAATAACATCTATATTTTATTATTGCATGTTAAAAATTGATGCATTAATGTATCATCACATTAGTGCATGAAGCTCAGGATCAATAAAGTTTTATCTTTATCTATAATATTACATCATGATTTATTTGTTGATTGTATTTTGTTTGATTATATGAATCTGTGAAGTACTTTAAGGTATAATATAAATGTAGTGGAGTAAAAAGTACTACATTTCCCTTCTAAATGTAATGATTTACGTACAATATTTGAGTAAACGTAGTTAGTTACTTCCCTTCCACTGCTGAGGGTAACATACTTTATGTCACACCTTCATTTTGGTCTGTTTTTCCATCATAATTGTTAAAGAAAAGATGCACTCAGACTGGATGTTCCGAAGCGTTTCTGACTTTTCCTCATTGTGTTTTACCTGCTGCAGGTACGCCGACATGTTGACTCCCTACATGAACTCAGTGCCCGCCATCATCGCCAAAGCCTCGGCCATCCACAACCCCATCATCTACGCCATCACACACCCAAAATACAGGTAACACACACACACACGATTAAACAATACTTACATGTTAAGGGCTGTTTATTACCATCTGAGCTTCACTTGTTATGTTTTCCTTAATTAGACCTTCAAGTTGTATGAAATGTTCATTTGTCTCCAAGTAACCTGCCCGCTGTTATTCTGCTAAAGTGACCGCAGCTCAGTGAACCATCACGCTGTTTGAGAATTGATCCAATCAGAGAAAGCACCGCCACCGCCGCGAGCGCTCCAACAAGTCAGCTGAACGAATGGCTGCTCAATTAACCTGAATGTTAACTGGGCTGGAGAGAATCAAACACACACACACACGGTTTGATGCGGGACACCTGACCTTGCTTGTTAAGAGATTTTAAAGCTGCAGGATAAAAAGAAAACAGCTTATATAACTGTAGACGTTTCATAAATTTGACTGAATAAAAAGTTTGCTTTATTCTGATTTATTTATTTATGCGAGAAGCTTTTAAAAGATCTAACTCTTAATTCTCTACTAAAGCAACAAATGAAAAAATTTGAGCTCTTTTGCCTTTTTATTCAGAGTCAGGACTCATAGGGCTCCGGCTGCCTCCGAGAGGGCACTCCGTCAAGTTTTATCGACCACACGGGCATCAAAGAGGCCATGTTTTTAACTTTTTTAGAAAGTGGGGGCCAAAGTAAGGAGATAGAGGCCACTTCATCTTCACCAAAGTCCACCAAAGCTGATACCTGATGTGACGACGAGACTTCAGGAAGCTGCCCAGTCACTACATCGACTTCATGGCTGCTTAAAAAAACTGAACACTGAATAAAATCTGTTTGGGGGTCTCTATTAGAGGCCCGTGAACCAGCAGATCACTGACTCGTGTCTTTGTCTCTGTCCAGGTTAGCGTTAGCCAAGTACATCCCGTATCTTGGCGTTCTGCTGTGCGTCCATCCTCGCGACCTCCGCTCCACCAGCAGCAGCTTCATGTCGACGCGCCGCTCCACCGTGACCAGCCAGACGTCCGACATCAGCAGCCAGTTCAGGCACCAGAGCAACGGCAAGTCCCGCCTCTCCTCCGTCTCCGACAGCGAATCGGTAAGCCCAGATCGGCCGCGAGATCATATTTAAAACAGAAAGCAGGAGTGTGTCCTCAGTGTGTATCAGAGTGTGTTTTCCTCTGCAGGGTCTGACGGACACCGAGGCTGATCTGTCCAGCATGAGCTCCAGACCCGCCAGCCGCCAGGTCTCCTGTGACATCAGCAGAGACACCGCCGAGCTCCCTGACTTCAAACCCTCCTCCAGCTTCAAGTCCAAGATGAAGAGCCACGACTCGGGCATCTTCGAGAAGGTAAACCTCCCTGTCCGCCGGACCTTCCTACAGAGCGTCAACAGAATCTGAAGCTCTGTGATTGGAAGTTTTACTGAAATGCACCCTGGGAGTCGTAGTTAACTTATTTCCATTAGTTTATCCACAGGCTTCTTGTCTTTTTGGTGTTACCTTTTAGAGCTCAAACTCTCACTTCACATCATCAGTGAGAACAAACACGACTTTTAAATCGGAAAACACATAACACCATTTCTCTACAGCGCCCCTAGTGGTCAGACACTCCACAGGTTCACTTAAGGGGGGTCGGGCTCATTTTGGGGGTCAGTGAGCGTAATTCTGGGTAATTGATGATTGTTGATCTGGTTTCCTGCCTGATGCTGAAAAATTTGATTAAAATCTAATTTGGGAAGATTAAACTCTTTTTGACATTTTGTGTTACAGGAAGTGAAGAGGAGGACTTCCAGTAATCAGTGTGATAATCATTCACTTTGATTTGTTGGTTTTCCCTTTCAGACGTCCTACGACACTGACGTCTCCATGGCAGGAGTCGGTGAACGCGGCAGCATCCCAAATGTGAGAACAAACTGATTTACTGACTGGCTCCGTGAACACAATGAATTTTATAATCTGAAGTTATGGAAGCAAACTCCTCTGAAGAATAGTTCCCCTTCAAAGAAAGAAGATAAAGCAAAAAATAAACTTTATCAGAACACTTTATTGGAAGTCTTTGCAGAACTGGAGGATAAACTTTCTCTTTAACTAACTCTTTAGCCATTAATCGACCAGGTGGTTCATGTTCTCAGGATGAACTGCAACAACTTTGCTGATCTTTCATGTAACGCCATCATCAGGTCAACATCTCAATTTGTTTGATTTTTGATCTATAAACCATCAAAACTGATACAATTCTGCCTCACTTCTGTATTTTGATTAGTTTTGCTTTCTTTGTTGTATATAAAGAGAGGAAAATCCAACACAGATGAAAAACATTACATGACTTTTAATAAAAATTACAATTTCCCAGTCCTAAAAGTAAAAAGATAAATAATCATTCAAATAAAACGATGAGATAAAAACTGTTTCCTGTCTGACAGAATGCGGATTTTGCAGAGGGACACGTGATGAGAGGCACGATTGGTCGAATCCCGAGCATCGTCATCACCTCTGAGACCAGCCCCTTCCTTCCCATTGGACGGAAAGGCTCCTGCAGCGCCCGCTCCAAAACAGCCAACAACAACACAAAGGCGGGGTCAGGATAGAGCCCCGCCCACGCTCAGCTGACCACCTGCACACACCTGACCCCACCTGAAGCTCAGAAAAAAACAAAGTTAGATTTATCCATGTAAACAAAAGGTGACACGTCCTGATGGGGGCGGAGCTCGGATCAGAGGGAACATGATGGTGTCTCGTACGATGGAGATTTATTGGTCTATAGAAAAGCTTTTATACAAAGGTTATATAGAAACCCAAAAAACTGTATTTAGTGTTTAGTTGCTCTTTAAATATGCTGTGAATTATTATTAGAGAGAGAAATCACCCTGAAATATTTAAATTGGTTTATTTAACCTTTAACTGGTATTTTTTATATTAAAGGCTTTGCACACCATCATCAGGTGTTTTTAGTTTTTCTGGTTGGCCTCGACACTGAATCAGGTCAATTAAGTGGGAACACCTGTATGATCACTGTGTTAGACTTTTATTATTTTAACAGAGGAAATCCTTTTCTTGCGCCTGTTTTTTTTTTTTTTTGTCCCTGACTCAGAACTCAAACTTTTCCTCTTCAGGTGAGGTCGTCTCAGACAGGTGAAGGCCTCTGAGCCTTTTAGTTTCAGGAAAAATAAAAGTGTTAATATGTGATGATGTTTGTGATAAGATGGACTTTTTTTTTTTGCATTTTTCTACAAATTTTCATGGTTTCCTGTATGTGTTCTTGCTGTTTGTTGCTTTTCATTTATCTAGCTGTGGTTTTCCAGCTTAACTCAGATATTACAGTAAGCCCAAAGTCAAAACCCAACTTTCAGGTTGAAAACTTGCAAATTGACCGTTCACTAAACCTCCTCACCCAAACAGACACAATAATTAAGCTGCTTGAAGCTCAGATTATGGGATGTACAGCTGATACTGTTTATTTATGATCTTTTATTGATCCACGATAAGACTAAAGGACTGAAGATCATCACGGTTAAATTAAATGTAGGTGTGAATAACGAACTTCAAAAGCCTTTACTGCTTCTTTCTGTCATCCAACAATAAGAACATCGATCATTAAAAAACAAACCACAGAACTTGCTTGTCAGATGCTAACTGTTCTGGGTGTCTTTCAGTCCACCCACACACTGCTGCAAACTTTAGCATGTCTAACATCGCATCCATTAACACACCTTTACTGTAATTACATTATTTTATGGGCTTATAGATCACGACGTGTTCAGTGTGTTGGTTCTGCTCTCAGAGTTCAGACTAACATTAGTAGGAATATTTACAGTCCAGTTACCCAAAAGGTCAGAAGTCATTGTTCAGGATAGCATGTTAGCTGACAGTCTCATCAGTTAGTCTTCATAAAAACCTTTTATCTTGTAGGACCACTCGTACTGTTTTAATATACAAACACTGATGTACATGCTAGAATGAAATAATAGTTCTTGCTGAAAAGCATTTGCCACCTTCGTCACTGAAACTGAGAATATCAGCAACAATATACGAGTGGTTTAGTGAACGGTTACGTACAAGCAGAAAAATACGGAGCCTCAGTGATCACATTATGACAGTGTCTCCATAATACACCTCCAAACTGAAAGAAAACTTATTTATTGAATCTGTTTCCAGGATGTGAAAAATCAATGTAGTACAAGCTGTCTTTTGAAATACTGAAAAAAATTTCTCAAACTTTGAGTAGTGAATGAATGAACCAAATGAATAAAATAAAAATATGATGTGATGATGTGACCACTCAGGGACTCCGTAGAAAGGCTGTAACTGGAGTTTTGGTGTAAATTATAATCGCTCAGTTAAATTGAGGGCAAAGGGTTGAAGAAGGACCAGAAACAAACAGAAACACAACAGCTTGTTCTTTTCCCATAAATCCTACTTTCAGATGGACTTTTACAGGAAGTTTACTGATTCATTCCTTAAAGATCTGCATCTTTTCTGCATGTTTTGTTAAACCCTCTTAAATCATAATTTTAAATATATTGTTCCACTTTTGTTGGAGCTTTAACGGTTATTTCCTGCCTCCTGCTAAGATAAAATCATTTCTCTGTACCCGACACAGAGATGAAACTGATGTGGAAAATATCTGATGATTATCGGGAGGATTTTCCAAAATGTCAGACGGTTTCTTTAAATGAATTCAGATGTTTCTCTTTATGTCAGTGAGTCCTGAAAGACCACGGCCTGCAAAAGCACTTTTATTACAAACCAAGATATTTTAGATGTTTTTAAAGTTTTCTGATGTTCGCTTTGTGCTTTTCTTTCTGTTCGTGTTTCTTTCCTTTCCTTGACTTCATATTTAAAGTGTGTATTTTGCTGAAGGTCGAAGTAGTGGACTGTGATTCTGACGTTGTTGGTGTTAGTACGGGGGGTGAAAAGGGACATAATTGTTGATTGTAACGCAGCGCTTGATAAACCGCTCCGACCTGTTGGTCTGTGTGAACTTATCCAAGAGTCGATTTGAATGTTTGTATAAAAAGACACCGATGTGACGAGATTCAACCAACAAACCTGAAAGTGACTGAAAGAAACTGGATTATCAGAGCTGAACTGAACAATTAGCCGAGAGGAACTAAACCAAATCATCAGATTAACTTTATGTTTGTCTAACCCTAACCCTCTATAAAACATTAGAAAACAGTGATGCCTTTCACAGTAAGTGAACATCTTGTTCCAAAAATATTTTATTTATTATTATTTATTTTAATATTTATTATAATGCAGGACCAAAAAAAATGGCAGATTTTCACATCTGGGAATCTGAAACATTCAATATTTTGGAAATTTCTGCTGTAAAATAAATGAAATGATCAGGCGATTATCAGAATAGTTGCAGATTATTTTTTTCTGATTGACAAATCAATTAATGGATGAATCTGAAACCTGAACCCAAGTGTTTTCTGGGTGAACTGACCTTTATCTAAACTGAAATAAATAAAGTGTTTTAAGCTGCTAAATGGAAGCAGGAGCTGCCCTGAGTCGAGTGTTTCAGCTGTAGAATAAAAAGATGAACCTCCACCTTATATTCACTCCCGAGTCTGCAGCCTTTAAACCTTTTTGCTCCGGAGGCCTCGGCCGTACGTTTCTGAATCAGCGTTAAACCTCCACACGGTGTGAAAAACCTGTAAAGATGCTGAATATAAACGCAGCTGGTTGTTTTATTCGTTCTTGTGTATTAAAGTTTATGTATGAAAGATTCGAAAATGGGAAGATGATTTATTGTAGTTTTGTTACTCCTGTTTACTTCACTGTTTCTCTTATTTATTTTTCTAAATAAATATCTATTATTCAATGTACTCACTGTGGATCACCTTCATTTGTGCCTTTATCGCTGCAGAGAAAGAAAATACTTTTTATTACATAATATAATATTGCCAGACATCAGTTATACATGTGCTTTGTACAGATTAAGCAAATGAGATATAACTTCAGTGAGCTTTATCAGTGCTGATGGTGGATTGAATTCTTCATGAGCAGCCAGGCTAATGTTTCCCTTTTTTTACAGTCTTTATGCTAAGCTAAGCTAACCAGCTGCTGTACAAACATGAAAGTTCAGTCTTATTTCACAAATATTAGAAATGTTCCTTTAAGTATGAAACAGCTGAAGGTGAACAAACATTAACACTAAAAATGAAACCTGAAATATAGAAAGAATATGAATTAAAACATTTACTGAGCTGTTTATGTTCAGTTTAAAACATTTAAAACATTTCACTAATTCACATTTATGTCAGTCAAATCATGTATTTAAGATTAAATTGTTCTTTACAGCGTTGATGCTGCTCTTGGCTCTTTGTTTTACGAGTTTATTTATTCATTTAGTCCATTTCCAACATCTGAAGTTAATATTAATTATTATTGATGTAATAAAATAGAGGAATTGTACTTTTATTCATTTATTTGTTTTACTTGAATTCATATATAATTAAGCATGTTGTGTTTTTTCTCCTCATCAGCTGTTTTATGTTTATCATGCTCTCTGTGAGTCTGCTCACAGTTTCAGGCTCTGCCTCTTTAAATAAACCCTGCTAAAGAAAATCCACCGTTAACACCCCCCTCTCTGCCCGACCGGGCTCCGGAGCCGATCCCGGACCAGCGCAGGCGGTCCGGCTCGGTGTGTTCCGGTTCGGTCCGGACAGGAGCAGGTGTTGACTTCCGTCAGCGTCTCTCACCTGAACGCGCTCTCTGATCACACCTTCATCTTCATCTTCATCCGCAGCAACAAGTAGGTCCGCCGGCCGCTCTCCATGCTGCAGGCCTGAGACCTGATCCGCCTGCTGGATCACTTTCTGGGCTCCTCTCCGGGGGACGCTGGGTTCAGAGCACGGAGCGGCCCTGCTGGGCGGAGCGGTGGGCGGTGTCTGTGTGCAGATCACCTGAAGGAGCAGGTGAACAACCAGGCAGGTATCAGAGCCGCCATGTCAGCACCTGTACAGGTAAATCACATCAGAAACATTCATGTGTGACTGTTCAGGTCCCTTTATTGTGATTTAATGAATCAAACACCACAAACCAAACACCAGTGTGGGAGGTAACTAAGTACATTTACTCTATTACTGTAATGAAGTACATAATTAACTGAATTTACTTAAGTATTTTCTTTTCATGTCACGTTCTATTTTTACTTTTAAATGACAGCGTTAGTTACTTTACAGATTCACATTTTTACTCAAAACATCTGAAGAGTTTATAAAATCTGAAGTTTTCTTAAAAACGACCCAACTGATCAAACAGCTGATCGATTAATCAATTAATCAACTGACATTAAATGAATCAGAAACTCTCCTGATGATGTCAAATCTGTCAAATCTTTTGATCTTCTCAGATGTTTCAGGTTTTCTTCTTCTCATCTGAATAATGTGAATGATTGTAATGTGTGTGAATAATGTGAATGATTGTAATGTGTGTGAATGTGTGTAATGTGAATGATTGTAATGTGTGTGAATAATGTGAATGATTGTAATGTGTGTGTGTGAATAATGTGAATGATTGTAATGTGTGTGAATAATGTTGAAGGTTTATTGTGAAGGTGTCACTTTGGGCTCTGGGTCATTGTGACGGCATTTCTCACTATTTTCACTCTTTTTACAAAGCAAACAATCAATCAATGAATGGATCAATGGAGAAAAGAATCAGCACTTTACTGAGCACAGGACTTTACTTTATGGACTTAAACTACATTTATCTGATTATGTACTTTTACTGAGGCAGTATTCGTACTTTGACTGCAGTCATGGATCTGAAAACATCCTCCAACACTGGTGAACATATTGCACACACACACACAAAACCTTCCTCCCTTGTGTGTGTGTGTGTATTAGACAGTGTGTTACTGTAGTAGTGTGTGTGTGTGTGTGTTAGAGTGTGTACATCATCTCTCATGTTTGTTATTTACTGAAGTGACCTTTAACTTAACGAGGCTCCTCAATTAAGAAGCTGTTTAAAATGACAAACTATTCACAACGGCTCTGAGGTCAGTTATGTGTTGTTAATGTGTTAATGCTGAGGGAGATCAGATACTAACCCCCCTTTAGCCCCAACACACACACTCACACACTCACACACTCACACACACACACACACCACACTCACCCACACACACACACACACACACACACACACACACACACACACACTCACACACACACACACACTCACACACACACACACACACACACACCTCACACCTCACACACACCACCTCACACTCACACACACACTCACACACCTCTCACACACACTCCCCTCCACACACACACACTCACACACACACACACACTCACACACTCACACACACACACCCTCACACACACACACACACACACACACACTCACACACACACACACACACACACTCACACACACACACACACACTCCACACTCACACTCTCACACACACTCCCTCACCTCCCCACACACACACTCACACTCACACACCTCTCACACACACACATCACACACACTCTCACACACTCACACACCTCACACTCACACACACCCTCACACACACCTCCACACACACCTCACACCTCACACACACTCACCTCACACACTCACACACTCCACACACTCACACACACACACTCACACTCACACACACTCACCTCACACACACACACTCACACACACACACACACTCACACACACACACACTCACACACACTCCACACACACACACTCACACACACACACACACACCTCACACCTCTCACCTCACCTCACCTCACACACACACACTCACACACTCACACACTCACACACACACACACGCCTCCACACACACTCACACACACACACACACGCCTCCTCGTATCTGAGTTCGGTTTCTTTGCTCTCTCAAACACAAACTCTCTGACTTAGTTTATTTTAGAAACTTGAAACTGTGAAAAGTCGTGAACTGAAACAACACTCACAGTCTGAACCTGCTGCAGCGCCCCCCGCAGGCTGCAGAGTGAACACACCTCCTACTGATGGTTGAGCTGAAGTGGAGCTAAAGGGTTGTCCTGCTGGTGGCGCTAGAGGATCACAGAGTCTCTGAGGAGGAGTTAAATCAGGAGATTTAGTTGAAATGTGATCGTACGAGTCTGTGGAGCAGCTGAGTGTTGTTTTCCTCTGTTCGATCGATACTGAAATGTTTTAGTGTTTTAAAAACACTGATGTTATCATCCACCTGTCCAAACTAACGTGGCAAAATTTAAAGAAACATCTGTTGTTTTAAAATCGCTGTGTTCACCCGCAGGAGAGCTTGTTAATGAAAAATAAGTTTATAAGGTATAAAATGAGAAATTTTCACAACTAACTGAATCATTTGAACCCAGATCAGAAAATTCATCAGTCTCCTGCAGAGACGATCGTTTTGTCCACTTTTTGCGTTAATGAGCTAAGAAGTATTTTTAATGTAAACTGATGTAAATCTTTACTTATTTAAACCTAAAAACATTGTTGAAAAGCGTACAGGCCCGTTGCACCCTGGGAAAGTTTACTGCTCGTCTCCGTCAGAGTCCTCGCTGTGACATAGGCGTCTAAACTTAACCGGTGATATAACAGGCTGAGCAGATCAGGCTGATCCCAAAGCAGCCTGTCAGTCTCTGCTGAGGGCTCAGTGTGCTTTAACTGCTGCTCCACAGAAAATAATCCAATACTTCACCTCGGTATCAATCAATAATCAAAGAGAGGCTGTCTTTATCAGGTTTGTTGTGGGTGCTGGTCTTCATGTTGTTAATGCTAGTGTTAGTCATCTGAACTTTGTTGTAATTTGTAATCTGTAACAAAAGAAAACAAAGACGACAAAGTGATGAAGGTTTAGTGTGTGTGTGTTTGTGTGTGTGTGTGTGTGTGTGTGTTATGTGGGGGGTGAAAGGGGAGAGAGGTTATAGCTGTGCAGTCACCGTTATACAACAACATGTTTCAGTAGCCTTTACATGGAGCCTCACACATGCTCAACAATGTGTGTGTGTGTGTGTGTTTTATGTCAGGGAATTCTCACCTGTTGCTGTTAACACCTGCCAAAATAAAAGACCATTAACGTGACATGTATCTGTTACTGTACAGACAGACAGATTGACTGCTGTCATCACTGATGTGAGCTGCTCAACTTTATTTTATTTAATAATAAAAAGACAAAATGTTTAAACACTGTAAACGCACACTACAGTACTAATACTACACAAAATACACAGCCTGATGTCAACTCTTCCTCTGACTCATAAAAACTATTAACACTTGTCACTGTTCATCACCGTGAACACACACACACTGTAGTTTATTTTGACTCCATCACACACACACACACACACACACACACACACACACTGTCCTGCTGCCACAAATACTCACTAGAGCACCAAATGTGGATTCATCCGCCGCTGAAAATAGTCCCTAACTAAGGCACTTTTCCTTTCAGTTTGTTTGAGAAAAACGTCAGATAGCAGCTGTTTTAAACATGAAACTTTGGATTTGTATTTTTTAAGATTTACGTCTTCAGCAGGAACCAATGAGAGCTGAGAGCCACAGACAGGAAGTCTGACAGTTTTAGAGACGCACCAACATGTTGATGGTTTGAGGCTCAACATGAAGAGAAAATACAGAATAACAGCTGACTTTTTATTTGAAATGTGATTCTGTGTCAGGAAGAGAGGAAGGACGATCAACAGGTGGAAAATAATGAAATTAAATTATCAGTCGATCAATCAATGGATTGGTTGATTGACAGAAAATGATGTAACTGTTTTGATATTTGTCGATAGAAACATCAGAGGTTGATGGAGACGTCACATTGTTTGTTGCTGGTGGAGTCACCCTGAATCTCGGTCTCGGTGTTTGGTGTTTGGTGAGCAGCAGATCCGGTGGAGCAGTTGGTGTTTCGCTGCCTGTTTTACAGCAGTGTTTCTTTGTGGGGGGGTCGAACCTGCGACGCTGTAACAACCCGTCTGCTGATGACCTTTCGGCTATCTGAGCCACTTAACTAGTGGCCTTTCAGTTTCGGCTTTATCGCCGCAAAGATAATGAGACGTTTCCTGGCGTCGCCCCTGATTGGGTCCGAGGGAGCCCCCGGGTGTAACAGGACGATGGACGAGGGAGGGGGCGAGGGAGAGGGGAGTCTAGAAGAATCTGCTGGGTCTATATTAGCCCCGGTGAATCACGGCGAGCCTGGCATACCGGGTGTCCCCTTTCACGCCATATAAGTCCACCCCCCCCTTCTCCCTTCAGCCCCCACCCTGCCTCACCCCTGCCTCACCCTCCATCCCCCACAATGCAACAGTGCTATCTCTGGCTATTCTTAGGCTGTCACTTCAGCTCCTGTGAGCAGGCAGGTCCTCTCTCCTCTCTCAGCTTCTTCTTCTTCCTTCTTCCTCTCCCAGTTTCTGCTTCGTGGTTTTGACACATTTCTCAGTTTCCTGTTTCTCCATCTTTCAACTGTTTGATGTCCCTCTCTCCGTCTCCTTTCAGAGGTTACTCGGCCCTCCCTGCCAAATCCCTCCGTCAGCTGTGGGGTTTTTAAAAAAAATTTGGTTTAATCGCCATCGTCCATTTCGGAGGATCTTTTAGTCGTCTGGAAGAATGAGCGCCTACACCGTGTCGCTGCCCGGCCCCGGGCCCTGGGGCTTCAGGCTGCAGGGGGGGAAGGACTTCAACATGCCGCTCACCATCTCCAGGGTAAGAAACTGATGAAACTGTTTCCTCTGTGTTCAGCCTCAGTTTGGTTGAAAGCTGTTTGTCTCTTCTAAAACTGTTGTTGCAGAGGAGCGTCTGATATTGTCAGTCCACATTCAGCGAACATTTTCTGAGGTTACCATCAGGTTTCTTACCTCATAAAGTGTTTTTATATCTTCAGCAGTACAAAGTGTCTGTCTTATTGAGTCTGATAAGAAATAAGAAAGTCGCTTCAGGAATTTCCTACAGATGACTGACTGAAAGACAAAAGTCTGAGGTTGAGGTAGTACAAGGTGTAAGGAGCCGATCATGTAATCGAACGTCTCCGGTTGGAGTTTCCTCTGGGACCTTTGTTGGATGACCTCATTTCCTGTCCTGAAAGTGAATTAAAAATGCCCCCAGTTTTTACTTTAAAGAAAGAAATAGACTCTAATTAAAGTTAGACTGAAGCACGTCGGTGTACTAGAATCAAAGATGAAACTTGATTTCATTTACAAGTCTGATTACAATGAAAATAAAGACTTCAAGGACTCAAACAGAAATGATTCAATAAGAAGAGATTTTTGCATCGATGGCAGTTTTCAATTTGTTTTTTATTTGTCTGAAAATGAATCAATGAAATCAGTCAAATAATCTGCATCATCACTCAGATTAACAGAAAACACTCAGGTCACAGTGAGAGAATCAAATCATTTTCAAGTCTCTGCAAGTTGATTTTTCATCATTTACTGAAATAAATGGAAACTTCAAGGTACAAAAAAAAAGTAAAAAATATAAAATGTGGTTTTGTCCTTTAAAGCTGCTCAGTTTTCTGTTATTTTCTTCCTGTGCCATGTTCATGTGTGGCTCTTTCCTGGTGTGTGTGGAGAGTTTTGATAATAGTCTGATTTGTGGATGATTGACACGTGTGGGGCCTCTCAGATCTGTGGCCCCCCCGGTGGCCCCACGGTGGCCCCCCAGCGGCCCTGCAGGGTGTGACGGCTGCCAGGATCTGTCAGAGAGGCCGAAAGCAGAGCCGGAGGCCTAAAACTGGAGCTGGTGTTGGTTTCACAGCCGCGTCTCTCTGAATAGACGGAGGAGGAGTGAACAGAGAAGATTCACTCTGCGTTTCTTTCTCTCTCACTGTCTTTCTGGGCCTCATGCTTGACCTTTGACCTTCGCTCTGTCGGCTGCTGGTTGCAGATTTAGATGTTGAATTTATTGTCTCTTTGCTTCTCTGTGACATTAAACATCCTCTTGCTGTTGTCAGGATGTTGGAATGAGAAGAAGTCACATACAGTCATCTGCAGATCATGTTTTAATGAAGAAAACTGAAAATCCAGAATGAACTTTGGTTTATTGAGCTGCAGGATGTGACGGGATGCAGAAGTTTATTATAGTTTATTTTTAGAGTTTCACAGGTTACAGCAGAAAGTTTCTGGGCTGCATGTTTCACATTGACACCAAACTTGGATTCTTGTTTTTGTTTCTTCTCGCTGCACAGCTGCATTAAAGATTTAGGATGGATCATATCTGTAGCTCTGTAGTCACTAAATGTATTTAAGAAATGTCTGAAATCTCATTGAATTCATTGAATTCTCCATTCAAGAGAGCAGAAGTGTCCTGCAGGTTGTTTGTGTTTTAAATTTGTGTGTTGATGTTTGAGTGTCTGATAAAATTCACTGACAGGCGTCCTTCAGTGACGGAGGGCTGCATATCGACCTGAGCGATGGGAAAATGTCTCAAGGTTTGAAGAGCATCGATATTTATTCCTGGAAAGGTTTCGATTCAGAGGTGTTGACGAACATCTGTCACAGTAAAATGTTGCAGATTTTAAGTCTGGCAGCTTTTGTCCCTCAGTGAGATGCACAAAGGAAAAGGATGCTGTGACAGATTTGTGTGTGTGTGTGTGTGTGTGTGTTTGAACACACACAGGAAACACTTATTTTTAGATTGTGTGTGACATCCAGCTCTCCAGGATATCGTTACCATATCAACTCTGTCCAGCATGAACAAACAGCTGTTAATAAGACATTTAGAGCAGAATAATAAGTAGAGTTAAAAATCTATTAATGTGATTTTTTCTCTTTTTCATGTTTGGGCAGTCTCAGATTCACAGTATAGTCAATTGCAGTTGGAATAAACCAGTATGTACCTGCTGCAAACCAATGCACTCTGAACACACACACATAACACACACTGAACACTGACAGTGTGTGTTATGGGGCTGATTGATTATTTTCTCACCTTATGAATTCCTGATGGCTTTCAGTGATTTTCCAGGTTAAGTCGTTGCTCTAATTCAGATCCCAGCAGCTTATTTAAGTTTTCTTGCAGAGAACAGCCTGAGTTTCGGCCTCAGGTCCTTCATGTGAGCTGTGTGGAGGAAATACTCCCAAAGTAAGAGTATCAACAGTACTCACAGTAAACTCAGAGGGTTGCAGGATTGCAGGAAAGAGTAGGACAGAGTAGTATTGAATTAGATTATTTTATTTTGTATTAATAATTTAAATTCTGCAAAGTAACTTAAGATTTAAAATAAATGTAGTGAAGTTAAAGTCCAACATTTCCCTCTGAGATAAAGTGTAATGATACCTCGCACTTTTACTCCGATACTGTACTTGAATATATGTACTTAGTTACTTTCCACAACTACATACTTCTGATCTCCTACTAAGATCCCTACAGTATGAATAAGATGTTTGATTAAGATGTAATCAAACTGTATCAGATCAGAGCAGAATTAATGATTATTAACAGGATCAAATGACGGCAGTAAGCTGATCGACCATCTTCAGCTGGTGTGAACGACACGCTGAGTCGACACAATGACGTCCAGCAGCTGTCCACACACACACACACACACCCACGGACACACACACACACACACACACAGGCCCACACAGGCCCACACACACACACACACACACTCTGTCACACACACACGCACACACTCAGCAGTCTCTGTCATTCAGCTGAACAGCTGATGAGCAGCTTCCTTTCTGCTCTCTCTGCCTTTTTCTGTCTCAGTGGAAGTAACGCTGCCACAGTTTGGTGTCCTGACGTTTAAATGATCTGTGTTTTGGCGCTCAGGTGGAGGAACAAACAGGTGGAGCTTCTCTGAAATGAGGCGACACAAACTCAGTTGTTGGTGTTTTGGTAGTTTGTATCAGCGAGAGCAGAATAAAACTCAGATGTGCAGAAACATCAGGAGAAAGCCTGCAGATAAAATAAGTTCATGAATCAACCAACGTTTGAAAATGTAAACGTCAAGTGTTTACAGTAAATCAGTCAGTATTCACCTCTACATGAGCAGAGATGATCCTTCCACTGTCTGATGTTCACAGCTGATTTATTCTGTGTGAAGTTTCAGTTAAAAACCTGCAGACACCTGAAGGCAACACGACAGGTTGATGAATCTGCAGCCTCTGATTGGAGCAGAGTGCAGTGACGTCACACAGGCTGTGTTGACCTTCATTAAATCACCTGCAGAATAGCACACACACACACATCAGTCTGTTATAAGTCGTTCTTCTGTTCATGTGAGCAACACATCAGATTATCTCTGAAAAAGAACGACGGTCACATTTCTGATGTGGTGTGAGAAGAAGACTTGTCAGCGATGTGACGGGCTGGGAAAATATTCATCAACCAACACACCCAAAGAGCTGCATGTAGGACACACACACCGCCGCTCACTGGCATGAAAATGACTCCCAGAGACGCTGAGGTGCTTTAAATACTCCATCTGCCTCAGATTGGCCTTTGTTGTTTACTGTAAGTCTGCGTGAAACAGAAAAGCCTGTTAGACACACAAATCTGCAGGCTTTTACTACAAATATCTTAATATCCAATGACAGAAATAAACACGTGGTGATAATCTGCCGTCACGGTGACAGCAGCTCGCTCGGTAGATTTACGCTGCGTTTTCTGGCACTGAGAGTTAGTGTGTGAGCGCAGGCCGGCGGACGCTTCCCATCATCCCTCTGGGCCGCGTGGCTCGTTGTGGGCTCAGGTTCGGAGGTTCAGAGCAGCAGGATCATGGGCCGGAGGTGAAACAGAGGGATTAACGAGCAGATGAGGCTGCTGCTCTGGACTCAGTTTGAAGGAGATCAGAGTTAATCACAGAGGAGTGTGAAGGTTTCAGGCATGCAGAGGACGGCTGCACATGGTGCTTCAGTTTCATCAGCTGATCAGTGAATTTTCATCAGGATAACTCTGGTGATGTTTATATTTTCCTAACAAGTATCTGTGTGTGTGTCACAGTCTGATCTCTCTTCCCCCTCTGAGCATAAAAACTATTAAAACTCATCAATGAGCCTCAGTGTTGTTCCTTCATCACCATGAACACACACACAAACACACACACTCACCAGAGCACCAAATCCACTGCTGAAAATAGTCCCTAACAAATGCAGCAGTTTTAAAATACTGAGATTTTGTAAACATGATTTTAGATTTAAATGAGTCCATAAATATGTTGTCTGTGAAGCCGGCTGTATATAATCTATATTTTTTCATTAACTTTGGATTACATGCCTACTTGTGCGTGTTGGTGTCTCTGGTAGTGAATATAATTTGAATCTGTGTCATGTCTCAGCTTTATGGAGCTTTATAGTTTCAGCTTGTTGTTTTTCTGCTCTGCTTCACTCTCACAGTGGAGTTTTTAGAATAAAAGCTGTAAAAAAAAAACAGTACAACCAGCAGACAGACTCAGTCAGAGAGCAGCTGCTGAACATGGTGCAGCGTTTAGCAGCTAAAGAGGCAGATATTTCCCTCAGGAGGTGGAGGAGACCAAACACAGAGATAAAAGAGAGAAAATACTGGACTCGCATCACTTAAAGATTACTTAACATTAACTTAAAGATGAAGATATGTTGATGTTGTGTCACATCCTCTTTATAAAACAAGTGGGCAGATAAATCAGTATTTGCAGGTTTGAATTTACTGCTACACCATATTTTTCGTTACAGGAAGCAGAAAGCCTGAAACTGTTTGACCTTCTGAATGTGGTTGTTTGTGTGTTTATCAGGAAGATGTCCTGAACAGATTTAAATGCACTTGGCTAAAACAAATCTCTGTTGCCTTGCAACTCATTTTAATGTAGAAAATAGCTTCCTGTCTTTTGTCCTGTGAAAAAGCTTCATGCTGGCTTCATTTGAAAGTTTCTCTCCACAGTTTTTACATTTTAAAATCACTCCTCTTGGTTGTGTTCGGTGTTGACGTCCTCAGATGTCTCAGCGTGTTGTAATGGTATCTCACTTTCTCTTTCTGCTGCACAGACCTGCTGGATGTTCAGGAAACTGGATTCATTTATTTGCCGTATTGCTCAAGTCTTCAATAAAACAATGACATTTTCTGTGAAGAGCCACATGTGGCTGCAGGGCCGACTGATTGTCAGGCCGGCTGAATGTGAGCAGGCAGATGAGGACAGCGTGTTGTTCGCTCAGCTGATGGAGGATAAGACCAGAAATATAATGTATGACAGCTAACACTTAAAAAACAGATTCAGTTTAAAAAGATCAATAAATAATGAATAGAGAAATTAATAGTGAGTTCATCAAGCAAAGAGTAGAAAGTGAACGTGACTTCTTATTCCAGAAGATTTTATTTAATATGACAGAACAGACGTTGGTTTATTCTTCATTTCAGTTCTGCATATTTGCTGTTTTATTTGTAGCTCTCTTGATTAAATATCCAATAAACATATAAATGAATAATAGTTTAAATGCTAAACACCAGAATGTTTCTCAAGATTCAAGATTTTATCATCATGTGAACAACGGTCACATGGAGTCACTGGCAATGAAACTCTTCAGTCTCTGGCTCCTTAAACAATGCTCAAAAATATTCAGAAAGAAAGATCACACAAGCAAAAAGAAAAAAGGTGTAGAGCTAAAATAAATATTAAACTTAATAAAATAAAATATAGACCTAAAATATAAATCATACAACTAAATAACATGTCAATAAGGATAACATCCAACAGTATAGAGATGATACTGTTGGCGGTTTGTGTGTAAAACTGTCTGCAGCCACATAAGCTTGAATAAATTCAACCATTAATTTAACTTTAGCATTTCTTTGTTGGTTGTTTCTGATTCAACACAAAGTGTCTGCAGATAAATATATTTTCATACCAGTGAAACATCATTAGTCATTCTTTTGATCCTGGTCTCAGTAGTGATTGTGAATATTGAATGAATCATTTCGTCCTCTCGTGTTTTCTCTGCATGTCGTGCAGCCTGCTGCCGTGCGGCTAACGTACGGTCAGCGTCACTCTGAGCAGCTCTAATAAAGTTTTACAGAGTGATTGAAAGCCGAGCTCTCAGTAAGTCAACTCCGGCTATAACACATCGAGCTGATTCAGCTCCTGATCCTGCTGCGTCCTCTTACAGCTGCACAGGATACTGATCAGGGGATCCCAAATAACATCAACCTTAGACCCACAGAGGTGTTTGATACAGGGCTGATCTGGGTTTGTGTAGATATCATTCAGAGAATCATCATTGTCTGTTTATAGAAAGTGGGCACAGGGGGGCCCCTGCTGGGCCAGAGCCTCTGTTTAAAGTGACTGTTAATATTTCCTTTGAGGAAGATGTCAAGCAACCACAGAGACACAAAACGATGAGGTCTTTGTGCATCCCAATCAGCAGGCCGCGAGCTACACAAATAAATAATTTATTGTGTACATTTCTCCTTTGGAGCTGATCTGAGCAGCAGAAACGTGAACAGACTCTGTAGACTTGGACCTGCAGTGAGCAGCCTGACATTTGTCCAAACTGTCTGAGACACACAGAGCTGCAGTGTGGCAGCGAGCAGCTTTGACTGCTGACAGGCAGAAGGCTGTTTTTAGCCTGCGAAGGTCACACACACACACAGATCTTAACAGTTACCTCTCTCCTGTCTCTGTTCATATCTACTGTTACAGACCTACAGAGTCTCTGCTGTTGTGTGATAAACACCAGATTCACCCGACAGGACAGATGAAGCTATAACAAGCTGATGTTACTGTAATAAATGTAAGAAGAAGCCCAGTGCTGATGTGGAACTTTAAATCAACTTAAAAAACCTCGAGCTGCTGAAGAGAATCTGACATAGTTGTGGATGGTTTGTGGAGGTCTGACTGTGTGTATGAAGTGTTTAAAGTGTGTGTGGGTCAAAGGAAAAGAAGGCCACCCTGCAGCCTGGACAGGCCTCACATTGTTGGAGCTCAGTGAAAGACACACTCTCCAAACATTTGTTCGCTTTAATCCGGCCGGTGGTGGTGAAATAATCTGCAGGCTGAGTCAGCAAACAAACAGGAGCAGAACCAGCAGATCTGTTGGCTTAACGTGGTGGAGCAGAGAGCTTCAACACAGGACAATGAGTTAAAGACTTCACCGAGGCGCTGCTGGGATTCGAACCCAGGATCTCCTGTTTACGAGACAGGCGCTTTGACCCACTAAGCCACAGCGCCTCTTCTTCTTCTCATTGTTCCTCCTTTCTTCCCTCACATCTCTGTGTTGTTTCTTTTCACTTTTGCACAAATGAAACTGTTCTTCCAGAGTAATCGATGCATAAATCACAGCAGCTTTAAACCCACTGAGCCTCTGTTCGACTCTTTTTTTAATCTCGTGTTTGATTTTCACTCATGGGCTGAAAAGATCTAAAAGACTGGAACAGAAGAGTGTTTAAAGAAACAGGAAGTGTTCTGCATCTCTTTGTTAAAGTCAATCAAAGTTTTGATTTGAAAAGACCAAAAGAAGATGCTGGGATTTTAACCCAAAATGTGTTGTTTACAAGTCTTTGACCCACTAAAACACTTTTTTCTGTGTTTCCTTTTATTACCAAACAAACTTACACATTTAAAAAAAAATGCATCCTTAAACTGTCTCCAGCATCAAGAGGTTATTTCAAGGTGTTGATAGCATCACATCTCAATGAGGCACTGCTGGGATTTGAACTTCCTGTTTACTAGAGAGGCCCTTTGGCCCACTAAGCCACAGCGCCTCTTGTTGTCAGGGTGTAAGAAGTCCTAAATGAGACTATATTCTCCCAGAAAACTGACATAATGGATGCATACTGTAGTAGTGCAGCTCAGTGAATTAAAAAGAAAACCGCCGTGCAGGAGCATCTCAAAAGAAAACACAGCTTTCCAGCACATCTGCAGTTTGTTGATGTGCACATGTTATAAACCTGGACCACGGAGGTATCCATTATTGTTCCAGTGTAAGTTGGTGTAAGGAACCATGCAGCCATATAAGGTGCAATCAAAGTGAAATAAGAGGTTAACCATCCTCAGTACTATCTAACTAATGGCAGAATGAAGTTTAATAGTTTAATAGTAGAAGGTCCGGTTTTTATTTATTGATAAATTAACCAAAGGATTCATTAACTGATCTGAAATGGATATATTAATTGATAAAATATTAACAACCTTAGAAAGCTTCTGGTTAAGGTACTACAGCACCTCTTTCTATAGAACACAAAGGAAGGTCCTAAATCTATGAATGTGATTTTATTTTTATATTGACAGCTTTTATTGCAGAGGTGCTCTCTAAACTAAATCCTTACCACAGGATAAAAGGGATTAAACATATAAATTGGAGATGCCTAATGAGGCACTGCTGGGATTTGAACCCAGGATCTCCTGTTTACAAGACAGGTGCTTTCAACCACTAAGCTACAGCGCCACTTTTGTTTGGAGCCACTGTCCAAAAGCTCCTTGAGCAAGGTATCCACCAAGCCCAGTAGATGGTGAGCACCATCTTGATCTTTTAAAGTAAAACTGTTTTTGTAATTTTTCTAACGAGGCACTGCTGGGATTTGAACCCAGAATCTCCTGTTTACAAGACAGGTGCTTTGACCAATTAAGCTACAGCACCACAAGATCATGCCAGTCTTCTTTGAGTAAGGGATTAAGTCCAGTATGTCCAGTATGATGCTAACTAAGGGTTTGATAAATCGATGTTCTGATTTAAGCTGACTGAATGATCTCATATTGATTCAGAAGATCCTGACATTGATCGTCCTGCTTATGAGACACTGAAATTCATTAATCCACAGAGCTAGTTTTACTTGACTTGACTCTATTTTCTCCACTCTGCTCAAAATCTGTGAGGTTATTACTCGGTGAGGTGAGCTTTACTTCTGATTACAAAGGAGCTGAGTAGCAGAATAACTTGTTGACCAGCGCAGAGAAATGTTCTTCATGTGTGAACAAACAGGCTCATAAGACAAATGTCACTTCCACCTCCTGGTTCTTATGGGAAACATAACTGAAGGGATAAACTGGAACAAAGTCCTCCTAAGAGGCACTGCTGGGATTTGAACCCAGGATCTCCTGTTTACAAGACAGGCGCTTTCAACCGCTAAGCTACAGCACCTACTCTGTGCTGTCCAAAAGGTCCTTCATGAAAACACAGAGACCATCACACTGCTGAAAACTGAAGATGGGATGTTTTTTTAAAGTTTCTGTAATTGCAGCTGTAAAATAAAAAAAAAGAGTTCTCAGAAAACCAGATTCCTCTTTTTGTTTAGATCAACCTGAACGTGATGCTGAGGTTAAATATTTTAAATTAAAAGCAGCACGTCAGGTAGAATAAACAGGTCAGACATTTTTCAAGCAGTAATATCAGGACTGAATACACAGTGAATGATGTTTCTCTTTGACTGATATTAAACCTCAGCTTAAATCACAGACTTTAAAAAACATCCAACAACACTGTTCACGCTGATGGTCTCCATGGTTTGGACAGTTGGTGGTTTCTCAGAGCTTAGTGGTTGAAAGCGCCTGTCTTGTAAACAGGAGACCCTGGGTTCAAATCCCAGCAGTGCCTGTTAAGAGAGCATCAACCTTCTGTGTTCCCATGACTCTCCTCTTGCTGAACTTTAAATGACTGCCTCACGTTTTCGGTGTTGCCACAGTCGAGAAAGTCCTTCAGTAAGGCCGGTGGTGAAAACTGCACAAACCATAATAACTTCACAGGTTACGTTGGGGCGAATTTTTCCTCTCTTCCAAAAGCAGCAGTCAGACTTTTTCAGAGACAAACAGAGATAACCAAACACTGCTGGGATCTGAGCCCAGGACCTCCTGTTTACTAGACAGGTGCTCTGACCCACCAAGCCAGAGCACCTCTTCTGCTTCCTATAGCCACCAGCTGAAGGTTGGTTGAACATTTACAGATGAGACTGTCCAGGAAACTGTTTGCACCTTGAATAAAATAAGATGATATGTGCAACATGATTTATTTAAATGAAAGGTCTGTACAAGCTGTGCAGGAATGTACAATGGAGTTCAGAGTATTTTCTAAATCTGAAACTGAACAGAGATGGTTTGAGTCAGAGGTTTTTCTGTGATCCGTCCTCGGTGCTGGAGCTCTTCCAGCTGGATCTGAAGCAGTAAGCCGAGCAGAGCGTGAACTGAGACCAACTCCCTGCTGACTGCCACCATCAGAGCCAGCCAACAGCTCGTCTCCAGGGGGCGCTGTTTCATTCACGCCCATTAAGCCCCATTCAGGAGAAATGTCAGTCAGAGCAAGATAAGAAGAGCAGCCAAGTGTCAGAGAGCTGTGTAACCTTCATCTCTGTGAGTGTGTTTCTATAGTTCAGTCACATCCAGGACTTAAAAAGTTCATCTGAAAACACCACTGACATGCTGCTGTGGGTATCGGAGGGTTTTCTGCTGTAGCTGTCAGGAATCATTTGACAGAGATATTAGATCTTTCTTGTGCGCATGATCCATTTTTTGACTTGTATGTAAATTTTACCTCTCTTCCTGTATCGCCAACTTCTACATCTTCCTCCATCTCCTTATAAAAGCTCCTCATCTCCTCATCTCACCTCTCCCTCCCACATCTGCACGATCTCCACCTTTTTACTGACCTCCATCTTTGATTCTGCATCTTGTCATTCTCACATCTCACCACACCTCATTGTGCTCCTCCTTCTTCACCACCAACTTGTCCTCTTCTGCTTTCAAACCTCCATCTTCATCTCACCTTTCTGCTCCTGCTCTTCCACTCTCCCGTCCTGGTGTAGAGGTCAAAAGTCACAGCATTCAGACTGGAGTTAAAATAGACGGATTACGGAGAAGAGATGAGAAAGACGGAGCAGTGAGAGTCAGCAGGGATTTTGGGAGTAATTGGAGTGAGTGGATGTGAGTCTTTGGGGGTTAGCGCTGTGTGGACAGCTGTCCGAGGTTTAACAGTCCAGCATGAACACTTGTGTCCCGTCATTGTGTTCGAGGCGCCACAGAGGCCTCGAGGTTATGGACCGGCCCCGAAAAGGGAAAGGTCACAAGGTCAAACTCTGTAATGTCTCCACCCTGCTGAAGTCGCACCTGAAGTCACAGCTCGAAACCTTGTTGATCTGAAGGTGAAATGAAGGAAACTTGTCACTTTGTGTGCAGAGGTTTGGGTTTGGAGCATGGATTATTGATAACAAAACCCCCCACTGATGAGTATTTTTAGCTCATAGCTGTGTGGGTGTCGGAGAGTCTGTCCTCCACTTCTGTTCAGACTGAAATATCTCAGTCATCATCACCAGTTTATCCAGTCTATCTAAGTTTATCCTTCAGAAACCAGCTCACAGAGTCCAGTTGCTGTTTCAGTGTCTCTTTCTGAGGAAGACATGCAGCTTAAATCTCAGCAGCACTAACATCAAATCTGATTTCCTACCAGACTCAAACTGACTGTTCCTCTCAGATTTCACATCCTGAAGGTTTCTGTTTGACTGCAGATAGGATTTGAATTGTTTTTCAATCCAAACAGTTTTTAATGAAGAGTGATGTCATAGTTTCTCTGCTGAACCTCTGATGATTTTGGTTTATTTGAACGAGAACTGACACCAAAAAAACTGCCCTCCTGAGGTGGATTTTCAGATTAAGGGGACTTAAGTGTGCGGAATTAATCAACTTATTGATTAATTCCTGCCCCATTTGATTGATTGTTTCATGGAAAACATTGAACCTTTTTCTGAACAGCTTTTCATAATTAAGTGATTGAAACAGGTGGACTGATGTGTGCACTGACCTGTGGGCTGTTACTCAGCAAATTTAACCCAAACCTACATTCAGGATGAGAACTGAAGAGCAGAAACAGTTTGACTATTTACTTTTTTGTCTTTAAATCAGAGTGGCAGAATTCATTTCAGTTAATGACCAATAAAAATCGAACCCAAAACTTCCCGATTTGATCCGTCATGAGTCCAATTAAAGATCTTCAAAGAAAAAGTGAGTAAATGTCTTTGTCGTTGTGGTTGCACAGATCACTCCGGGCAGCAAGGCGGCGCAGGGTAACCTGGTCCAAGGTGACGTCATCGTCGCCATTGACGGCGTCAGCACTGAAGGGATGACTCACCTGGAGGCCCAGAACAAGATCAAGATGGCCAACTACAACCTGGCACTCACAATGTCCAAGTAAGTAAAGGAACTAATGAGCCCACAGATACATGATAAATCAGTTGATGATAAAACAGTATAATCACAGTAATATCACAGTATTTTCTGTGTTCTGTTGTATATTATCTTATTATTATTATCACATGTGGTGTTTCTTCTAAATATTATTGAGCATTGTTTAAGGAGCCAAAGATGTAATTGTTGTGCACATGATAATAAAATCTTGAATCTTGAAAAAATCTTCCTCTGCAGCTTCCACACCATCTTAAAAAGACCACTAATACTTTATAACACATAATGACAATAATAATAATAATACTAGATCCTTTATTATTCACTTAATTAATTAATTTTATTATTTTAGTTTGTTTGAGTTCAGTGCTCAAGAACTGTGGCACTAAAATGGATGTTTGAGGAACCCCACAAGTTATTTTGAGAAATTATCATCTATTAAAACAAAGAACTGAGTCCAGTGAGGTCTGTTTAGAGTAGTTTTGGGATCAGCTGAACCAAAAGCGGCGCTCAGATCAAGTAGAACCAAAACTGAACGTTTATTAGTGTTTAGATTTATCATCATGTCTTCAACCACGTCAGCTTAATGAGACAGAAACCTTTTGGACTCGGCAGTCGGGGGAAGGATGCTGCTGCAGATGTTGACTTTGGCCTGTTTTGTACTAAAATAAGATCTCTTGGTCAAATCATTACTCTGGAAGCCTGAAGGTGTCTGAGAGAGGTCTGGTAAGTTCGGTGAGGAAATGAATGTTGGTCCACACAGAGACTGAGCAGAGTCTCATAACCACAAACGCTCTGAGCGATGAAGATAAAGGTGAGGATGACGAGCCTCCGTCATGTGTTTCTTTTCACTCGTGTTGTTTCATTAGAGTAAAATGGACGTTGAAGCCTGCGGTGGCCCTGAGGAGACTGAGGTCAGGAAATAGATGTGAAGCTCCGACACACGGCAACAAACATAATCGACCTTTGACCTCTGTTGACCTCTGTTGACCTTTCACACTTCCTCCTCTGATGAAATGGGTGACACAGAAAACATCCATCCATCCATCCATCCATTTTCATCCGCTTGGTCCGGGACCGGGTCGCGGAGGCAGCAGTCTGAGCAGAGATGCCCAGACTTCCCTCACCCCAGACACTTCCTCCAGCTCTTCCGGGGAGGATCCCAAAGAGGCGTTCCCAAGGCCAGCCGAGAGACATAGTCTCTCCAGCGTGTCCAGAGTTTTGGTCCAGGGATTGGGTCGTCCGGGAGGCCCTTGGCCACCTGACTGCTACCCAAACCACATTGCACCGGCCCCTCATGGACCTTCCTGCGGGTGGTGAGCCTACTGGAAGGCGGGCCCACGTCCGCCATTTCGGGCTGAGCCCGGCGTGGGTCCCGTGGGCAAAGACCCGGCCACCAGGCGCTCGCCTGCTGAGCCCCAACCCCAGGCCTGGCTCCAGGGTGGGGCCCCATAACGCCTTGTAATCCAGGGCGATGTAACGGTCCTTGATATTCTTCTTTTCATGATGGAAGCTTGTGAACCGCTCTTAGTCTGGCCCGTCACCTAGGACCTGTTTGCCATGGGAGACCCTACCAGGGGCGTAATGCCCCCGACAACATAGCTCCTAGGATCATTCGGGCACACAAACCCCTCCACCACAGTTAAGGTGGCGGTTCAAGGAGGGGACACAGAAAACATCCAGCAGAAAATACAATCAGGTCTTTTCATTTCAAGGTCACAGTTTTGTTTCCTCTCCCGCGGCACAAAATGACTTTAATGAGTAATTTGTGTGATTGTCAGGAGGGTAGGCTCACTCCAACAAGGCGTCCAAACTAATACGTCCTTTCTCATCATCTGTAAGAGCAGCCTGATCTGACGTCAGAGCCTCAGAAACCCTTAAAGAAAGATTTATATTTGTATTTTCTAACCTGCATACACTAAAGATTTTTACACTTTTTGATGGTTCGTCCAGCTCAGCGTGTGAAAGTGACTCACTACATTAATCCAAATCTCAACAACTGTTGGATGACATTTTCTACATATAAACATCAGAGAATGAATCTCACTGACTTTGGTGATCATCTGACTTCTTCTCCAGCTCCACCAGCAGGCTGACATTTGTGGTTTTATGTGCAAAGTCTCAACAACTACCGTATGAATTCTGTCGGGCTTCATATTCTCTTCATCAAGCAACTCTTTTCTTTGACTTTCTGTAATGGACAACAAACGTGACTGTTTTATCTCTGGTTGTCTGATTTTGTGTTTCAAGTTGTGACCTGTGTCAGTTCAGCCTCCTCGCTTTCTGTTTGTGGTCTCTTACCGTCGCTGCTCTCACACAAATAAACTCCTTCTGTCCAGCTTTTATCTTTTTCAAGGTTGTACCTGCTTACTTGTAATTGCTGCAGAGTGTATTATTGCATGTGTGCAAGCTTTGTGTCCTACCTTCATCCTTTTCTTCCACTTGCTGTGATGTGATTGAATTTATTTGATTCTCCGGCACAAACAAGTCCTGTTTTATCAGCGTTTACACTTTCTATTATCTTTTGACCTCAGAGTTCACAGAGACATTGACCTCTGACCTCCTCCTCTCAAGTGCAGATGAAGGTTTTTGTGTCGCTGCCTCTCTTTAGCTGCCTGTTATGAATGACAGTGACAGAGATTCACTCTTTGTCCTGTCAGTGTCCTTCGGTTGAAAAATAAACAGATTTTTCCATCACAGTGACCCACATACTGAAGGATTTCCAGGATAAAATGAAATGCCTGCAAACTGCTCTCTTAATTTACCCTGATTTTACATTTACGTGATGCAGGAAGATGATCTCTGTCCCAAGATTACAATTAAAATGATCGTTCTCTGCCCCGAGTGTTACGTGAAGCTGATTATTTTATAGCAGTGAAATCTGGCAGACAGGTTGAAGCAGTCCTGAACCAATTTTGGGAAAAAGCTCAGGGCACTCCACCACATCTGACAGCTTCAGTTACTTTGCAAATTCAGATTTTCACACAAAACATATGAAAAGTTTACAAAATCTGATGTTTTCTCAAAAATTAAACTTAATCAATCAGTCAATTGACAGAAAACAAATCAATTCTTCTGATGATGTTAAAGTGATTTTTCCTGTCAAATCATTTGATCAGATGTTTCAGGTTTTCTTCTTCTCCTCTGAATAATGTGAATGATGACGTTATTTCTCATCAGCAGGTTTGTTCTTCTTCTTGCAGGTCGAAGCGTCCTGTTATGATGCCGACACCGAGAATCGACAACATTATCCCACTGATCCCTCACCAACAGGTAAGATGACCCATAATGCATTTCTAACGCTACACCTGCAGCCTTGAAGTTCACCGTGGATACTGAGATGATCAGCTGTTATCAGATATTGATCACAATGAGTTCACATGTCAGTGTCTCGTCACTCCTGAACTTTTGATTTTGTTTCCAAGCAGCTGATTATGGAACAACATCAACTCTGTTATTCTTTTTTGGCTCTACTTGTTTTAATTCACATTCATTCAGCACATTTACAGATTTATTTTCTCTCTGCGAGCATCAAATCTCTGCAGTTTAGACTGAGCAAAAGAAAAAATAAACAAACACAAGGGATGATGTATCAGGACACACACACACACACACAGATATGAAGCTGTTTCAGTCACACTGGTTGAACATAACGATCTGCTGCCTCCTGGTGGACACAGAGAGAAAAATAGAAAGAGTCAAACATTCATTCATTCAATTAAGTTTTTCACCAACAGAGGGGAACAGAATTACTTGATTTTTTTAATTAAATCAATCTTTGAGTCAACGTGACATCAACATGTTTCAGCTTTATGCATCAGCTGACTGGAAAGCAGTAAGTAAATATTATGTGAATAATGTATGTAAATATTGAAAATATGATTACATATGTTAGAAGAATATGTTTTTATATATTCTAACATGTCGTTATAAAAAAGATGTGAGTTGGTGTCATGGGATATTTATTGTGGTAGCAGAGATACTGATCACATCATTTAAATTTTTTAGATAAATTAGTTATAAATGAAAAATTACGATGTAGAAATATTGACAGTTTTACTTTCAGGCTATTAAACTGACAAGATTCCCACTGTTATTGTATAAAATATTGTTTTTAATGATACATACATTTACAGTATATCCTATAAGGACTATTGATCAGATATTGATCGGGATTACTCATCACTCTTTGCTCCCCGCCCGTCTTGGCCCCCCTCCCCCTGAAGCCTCAGTCGGTGCAGGTCAGCGGCCGCCTGTCGGCCTGCAGTGCCTCCTCCGTGCCTGCGGGGGCAGACTCTCCTGGGGGGAGGGGTCAGAGGAAGCAGTATAACTCCCCCATCGGCCTGTACTCAGAGGAGACTCTGAGGGAGATGGCGGCCATTCAGGCGGGTCGGCCTACAGGGTACGTAGAGACGAAAGGCCCGACCGATCGATGAAACGTGGCAGGAGAATAAAATAAATCAGACAGGATTTTCTCTCTTTTAGCTCCATGTTTGGTCTCCTCCACCTCCTCAGAGAAATATCTCTCTTTATCTGTTAAACGCTCCACCATGATCACCAGTTAAACAATACGTAAATAATTTCAGCTTAAAGCTTTTTCAGGTTGTTACTCATCCAAACCGACCTCAGTGATTATTGATGAATAAACAAACTGCTGATGATTATTTATATTTTAAATTTTTCTTTATTCCACCTCTGAGTTTCCTGCCATGTTGAGATCAGTAACTGGACGTCTGCTCACCGTTTACACCCAGAAAAAGAAGAAAAAGGGTCGTCAGAACATTCAGAGTCCTCAAATCTCCACAAAACAAAACACAGTCTGGATCTGAGCATAACCAATCAATAATATTGATTAGAGATCTTTTCCAGAGTCATTCATTTTCTGCTGCTTTCTGCGTTTTACTCCACTACGATTATTTGATTAGAAATGTAGTGATAATTGATCATTGATAATAACAATAAAATAATAACTTTATTGATATGGGACCTTTCAAAACTTTACAAAGTTCACACGCAAAGACACAGGAGAGAAACAGATTACTGTCAAAAAAGCAAAAAGTAAAGATTAACACGCCGATTTAAAGGAGGGCACTGAATTTTCTATACACACACACACACACACACTCACACACACACACACACACACTCTCACACACACACACTATCCTGTAACAGACTGAAATACACACTTCCACAGTCACAGCATCACAAAGCTATGACTGTTACCATAACTATTCATAATCACACACACACAAACTCGGTTACCCAGCATGCCTGTGGTGTTTCCTCAGTTCACAGTGTGATTCGGTTACTGTGTCACTGAGGAGGCCAAACACCTGTTGGGTCGCCTGGCTGCCGCTAAAGGTCAGGGAACCTTCTGGACACACACACACACATGCACGCACGCACACACACACACACACATGCACACACGCACACACACACACACACTGGCTGCCCTTGTCTTACCTCTGAACATTAAGGACATTAAGGCTGCAGTACAGTAGAGTTAATGTGTTCATCAACACACACAAACACACACACACTCAGAGGTGTGTGTTTCAGCCTGATTGATGTCTCTGTATGCTCATATAATAAAGATCAACACTTATATCTGGTTATTTAATCCATCATGAAGTTGCTGCTGAGAAACGTTGTTTGAACACTCGTGTTTATTTAAGGAAACTGGATCCACTCTAAATGTGAACGGGCTTTAAAATGGATTTAAAAGTAAGCACGCATATTTTCAGTTGAAGCTGAGTGTCCTGAAATAGATTTGAGATGTTGAGATGAGACATGAGAACGGTATTGATCTTATTGTCAAACTTCCTGCAAGAAAGCCAGTTAGTGCACTTTACAAAATGTATCTGTAGAAGAATTTTAGAGCGACTCTTTTCAGAAACATGTGAGCTCCAGTGAATCACTTACTGAACTCTTAGATCTTAAATTATGACGTACTGCTGATCATCTCACTGAAATGTTTTATTAAACAGGACAAAGTGACATTTATTAGCTCAGAATGTCCATGTTGCTGTGAACTATGGGAAATGTAGTCTGCCTCCCGGGCGGACTCTCTGGGGGTCCTCAGACCTGATGTTCCCCCTCAGTGTCTCTCTTCTCTCACAGATCTGGATGTTAACCTGGGCTCGTGTGTGACCTCTGACCTTTACGCCCTCCTTCCCTGTAGCCTCTGTCGTCCGGATGTTTTACCCCCCCTCCTCCCATCGTCCTCGAAGGACCTCGCTGACGTTAAAAACAAACTGTGGATGTTTTCTAATGACTTCTTTCTCTCTCTTCTCTCTATTTGCGTCTCCTTGCTGTTGCTCCAACAAGGTTTTCTCTCCCGCTGCTCCCAAGTTAGTACCTCGTCCTGCTGAATGCATTCTGGATGTGTGTTTGCTCTGTTTGGTCCTTTTAAGGCATGGTGTGGTGTACTGTGGGTGTCCCTGTGCTCTGCGCTGGGATAAAGTGCTGCCTGTGGCCTTTTTTGAATCAGCAGTGCATCATTGTCCAATAATAGGCAACAGGGTAAAATTACCATAAGCAAATAAAAGCATGATGGAAATAGTTTTGATGTTTCTGTAAGTCAAAACCACGTTTCCCATCAGCCCCGTTGTCATGAAGAGCATCGCCTCTTCTTCTTGTTCAATTTTCCTCTGAATCAGGAAATATATGGTCAGTTTGCAGGTGAAATTACGGAATTAAAAAAAAAAAAATATATATATATATATATATATATATATATATATATTTAATAATGTATAATATGTGAAAATATGATTACAGTTACCCGATAATATGTATATATATATATATATATATATATATATATATATATATATATATATATATATATATATATATATAATGTATACATAAAGACACCAAATTAATGTGATAATGGTTTATTGATGTGAAAAAGACTTTTAGTTTTAGACTGTGTGTGTGATTCGGGTCCAGCTGTTGATGATTGCTTAAGTGATTGATGGTGGCTTAAGTAGTTCTGGCCTCTAATGCCAGGTTCAGATATCACTGAAATGCCAGCTGAAGTATTGTCATTAGTACGAGACTGCAGCGAATGAACCCTCAGCTCTCTCACATCTCTTTCATTATACGTCACACTTTCTGGTGCTTCCCGGAGTTTGGTTTAACCTGCAGGGCGTCCCAGACGGGTGGAGTTTATGGGCCATTTAGACACCATCAGTCTGTCATAGCAGGGTGCGTTTGATTAACCTCCACTGACCCACCCGGTGCTCCAAACAAAAACAGTTTCCTCACAAAAGCAGCTCTTATTTTCTTTCCTGTTTTGTGTGTGTTGTTAGTGAACGTGCATCATCGTGATTTTCTGTGTGATTCAGACTGACAAGGTGTTGCTGTTGTTGTTGCTGCTGCTACTGTTGTTGTTGTTGTTGCTGCTGTTGTTGTTGTGTGCTGTTGTTATGTTACTGTTACTGTTACTGTTGTTGTTGTTGTTGTTGTTGCTGTTGTTGTTGTTGTTGCTGTTGCTTTGTTATTACTGTTACTATTGTTGTTGTTGTTGCTATTGTTGCTGTTATTTGTTGCTGTTGCTGTTGTGTTGTTGTTGTGCTGTTGCTGTTATGTGTGTTGTTGTTGCTGTTGTTGTTGTTGTTGTTGTTGTTGTTGTTGTTATTGTTGCTTGTTGTTGCTTGCTGTTGTTGTTGTTGTTGTTATTTGTTGCTGTTGTTGTTGTTGTTGTACTGTTGTTGTTGCTGTTATTGCTGCTGTTGTTGCTACTGTTGTTGTTGTTGTTGCTTGCTGTTGTTGCTGTTGTTGTTGTTGTTGTTACTGTTGTTGTTGTTGTTGTTGCTGTTGTTGTTGTATTACTGTTACTGCTGTTGTTGTTGTTGTGTTGCTGTTGTTGTTGTTGTTGTTGCTGTTATTGTACTGTTGCTGTTGTTGTTGCTGTTGTTGCTGTTGTTGTTATTTACTTGTTGTTGTTGTTGTTGTTGTTGTTGTTGCTGTTGTGTTGTTAGTTGTTGTTGTTGTTGTTGTTGCTGTTGTTGTTGTTGTTGTTGTTGTTTGTCACTGTTGTTGTTGTTGTTGTTGTTGTTGCTGTTGTTTGTTGTTGTTGATTTATTTATTTGCTGTTGTTGTTGTTGTTGTTGTTGTTGTTGCTTGTTGTTGTATTGTTGCTGTTGTTGTTGTTGTTGTTATTGCTGTTGTTGTTGCATTATTGTTGTTGTTGCTTACTGTTGCTGTTATTGTTGTTGTTGTTGTTATTGCTGTTGTTGTTGCTGTTGTTGTTGCTGTTGTTGTTGTTGTTGTTGCGTTGTTGTTGTTGTTGTTGTTGTCACTTGTTGTATTGTTGTTGTTGCTGTTGCTGTTGCTGTTGTGTTGTTGTTGTTGTTATTGTTGTTGTTGCTTGTTGTTGTTGTTGCTGTTATTGCTGTTGTTGTTGTTATTGTTGTTGTTGTTGTTGCTGTTGTTGTTGCTTGTTGTTGCTTGTTGTTGTTGTTGTTGTTGTTGTTGCTGTTGCTGTTAGTTGTTGCTGTTGTTGTTGTTACTGACTGTGTTGTTGTTGTTGTTGTTATTGTTGTTGTTGTTGCTTGTTGTTGTTGCTGTTGTTGTTATTTGCTGTTATTGTGTTATGTTGTTGTTGCTGTTGTTGCTGTTATTTATTGTCTGTTGTTGCTGTGTTGCTGTTGTTGTTATTGTTGTTGTTGTTGTTGTTGTTGTTGTTGTTGTTGCTTGTTGTTGTTGCTGTTGTTGCTGTTGTTGTTGCTGTTAGTTGTTGTTGTTGTTGTTGTTGTTGTTGTTGCTGTTGTTGTTGTTGTTGTTGTTGCTGTTGTTGTTGTTGTTGCTGTTACTGTTGTTGTTGTTGTTGTTGTTACTGTTGCTTGTTGTTGTTGTTGTTGTTGTTGTTGTTGTTGTTGTTGTTGTTGTTGTTGTTGTTGTTATTGTTGTTGCTGTTGTTGTTTGTTGTTGCTGTTGTTGTTGTTGTTGCTGTTGTTGCTGTTGTTGTTGTTGTTGTTGTTGTTGTTGTTGTTGTTGCTGTTGTTGTTGTTGTTGTTGTTGTTGTTGTTGTTGTTGTTGCTGTTGTTGTTGCTGTTGTTGCTGTTGTTGCTGTTGTTGTTGTCATTGTTGTTGTTGTTGTTGCTTGTTGTTGCTGTTGTTGTTGTTGTTGTTGTTGTTGTTGTTGTTGCTGTTGTTGTTGTTGCTTGTTGTTGTTGTTGTTGTTGTTGTTGATGCTGTTGTTGTTGTTGCTGTTGTTGTTGTGTGTTGTTGTTGTTGTTGTTGTTGCTGTTGTTGCTGTTGTTGTTGCTGTTGTTGTTGTTGTTGTTGTTGTTGCTGTTGTTGTTGCTGTTGTTGTTGTTGTTGTTGTTGTTATTGTTGTTGCTGTTGTTGTTGTTGTTGTTGCTGTTGTTGTTGTTGCTGTTGTTGTTGTTGTTGCATCATTGAGAGCTACTCACCAAGAGGCCGACGTTCTGTGTGAAGTGAAAATGAGTCTGAGCGTCGCTCTCGGGGTTCGGTGGGCGTCGTCGTGTGTTGTTTTGGTGTTTGTGCCGTGCTGATTGGCTCTGCGTGCCCTGAGACACTAACATTTCCAGAAAAATGACTGAATGTGAGTGAAGGAGTCTCGGCTGTGTTTCTGCTCTGATACGATCACGTTGTGTCTTGTGACATTTCTGCTCTGACAGTAAAGGTCACACTTTGACTGATGTCAGATTTAAACTCATCAGATGAAATCGAGCTGATCGTCTCCGATTGAACCTTCAGGTGTTTTTTTTCTGCTGGTTTCTGTGAAGGATTCATGTTGTTTTTCACAAAGCAAGACAACAAGCGAACATCAACAAGTCAAACGAATCCACTTTCTAAAGAAGAATAAATACTTTCAATCTTTATTTAACTCAGAATATTTGGCACCAAATAAAGAGTGAAGCTGTTGAAAGTAACACAAGACGAGGTTCAGAATAAAAACTCTGGAGCGGGTCCTGTTGGAGAAAGAAGATCTCTGCTGTACGAAACCAAACCAGGATCTTTCTGCAGCGTTAACTAAGAGCCTCCAGAGTCTAAAGATAATAAAGTTTGATCATGCTGCAGTCACAACGGGCAGATATTTTGGACATTTTGGATAAAAACAAATGAAATAAGTATCAGAAAACATTTATTCATAAATGATTTATTAGTTTTACATTTCCTTTTACTTGCAGTTGCAAATTAATTGTATGTAAATGTATGTATGTTGAAGTTGGAAAAGAGTCCTGCAGCCTGCAGACGGACAGTAAAACACATCATTCATATTTTAATCATCTTAATCTCCAGACATCTGCTGGTCCTGTCAGTCTGTAAAGTTATTCAGGGAAAATTCAGAGCTGTCAACAGAATCACTGCAGATCATATCTGATGCTGTAAACAGGTCAGCAGTTTTTTAGAACCATAAGTAGATGACTAACTATCACTAAAACAGGACAAACAGCACTTATAAATGTAATAATTATGTTGAGAATAGAAATAATAAATTTCATCTATTTCTTTTAGTTCTGTCATAGATAATATCTCATATCAATAAAACACATCAGCCTTATTTTGTAGTTTGCAGATGAAAAGTTTTTATTGTTTAGAGTAGAAACGAGGCCTGTTTGACCCCCTGATTACATTTAGCTTCTTTTTTCTTTTTCTTCATTTTTTTCTTCATCCTTCATAAAATGGTCTTCCAGCAACTGCAGCTTCTTCTTTCTCTTCTTTCTTCTTCTTTATCCTCTAACTGATGGATTCCTACTGTAGAAAGATGGACGAGGACTTGTATCCCTCTGTCGATATGAAGGGCTTGTTTAAAGCTAAAAGCTCCGTCTGACTCGTTGCAGGCTCTCGTTCTGGTTTTCTGTCTGTGTCCTGAGAGCAGGATTGCAGCAGAGGAGTGAAGTTTCTGCAGCTTTGCCGTGTCTTGTTTCATGAAAAGTTAACAGCTGTCTGAATGTCGGCGGATCTTTTCGTGTTGTTTGCTGTGAGCGAGCTCTGGGTGTGTTTCTTCTTTTTAACTTCATCACCACCTCACAAACTTCCCTTTACCTTTTTGTCCTCTTCATGTCTCCGCTTCGTCTTCCTCTCTGTCCTCTTCGTCACAACTTCATCGCCCCCTCCTGTCATCAGCCCCTCCTTTAACCCCGGCGCTCTGGACACCGCCCTCTCTACCCATAAGCCCATAGAGGTGAAGGGCCCGGGCGGGAAGGCCACCATCATCCATGCCCAGTACAACACGCCCATCAGCATGTACTCGCAGGATGCCATCATGGACGTCATCGCCGGACAGACACAGGGGAAGGGGCACGAAGCTGGGTAAGAACTCCTCCACCACCTCCTCCTCTTCTTCTTTACTCCTCCTCCTCCTCTTTATCCTCCTCAGTGTTTGCGTGTTGTCACTCCTCCTCATCCTTCTTCTCTCTCCTCCTCCTCCCAACTTCATCTTTAAAATTATGATTATTAACTCCCAACTTTCCAACAAATAATTACCAAATGCTGAGTAACACATCATTTAAAAAATCATTCTGTCACATTTTTAATTTAAAGAACTTTATTTAGTGGTTAAATTTCTTTAATGTGACTCAAACACGAACAAACAGCTGCGTCTCTTCCTCTTTTCTCCTCCGTCCTTTCCTGTCTTTATATTTCTTCTTCTTTTGACAGTATTTAATCCCAAATACTTCTCTTTCCTCGGCCCGTCTTCTCCTCCTCTTCCTACTTTATCTTCTCTTTAACATCAGCCTGAGTGTCTGGATGTGGTTTAAAGTTTAAAATCAAGACTTTGTGATTTCTGAAGGTCAGAAAGATGATGAAGGTTTCTGTTTCTGTTTGAGCTGTGATGTGGAGGTTTACAGTGTGTGTGTGTTTTAAGACTTCCTGATGAAGTCGCTCAGACACACTGTTTTACTCCATCAACAGATTACTTTAAATCTATATATGACATAAAGGATATTAAAGGACAGTCAGTTTGATGCATCTTTGTGTTTGTGTGTTTGAATGTTGAGCAGACAGACACACATTAACATCAGATAACAAATATCTGTAGTAAGTTCACACAAACCACCTGATTTATTTGCAGTTTTTCCTCCTGAAGCGAGGCAGAGATTCGTCTCTTGTTCAGTTTCAGTTTGTTTTTTAAGGGGAACGTTGTTGTTGGATTTTGTGGTTTTGTCATGAAAAAAATCACACGTTGTAGTTCTGTCCTGCTGCTGTTCTTCTACAGAAACAGATTTAACTAACAATCAATTTTCCATCCTGCTGGAAAATTGCGTTTGGAGTCGTGCTGCTGTGTGTGCATGACAAACCGCTTTTTCCGAGTTTTCCCTAAGAGGAAAGTGATATTGCTCCAAACATCTTCATTCAGCTGCTGTTTTTATACCTCGATAAACCCGCTTTCATTGAAACGTGAGCCTGAACAAAACCATCCAGCTGTACAGCGTCTCTGAAAAACCAGTTACACTCATAAAACTGAGTCAGGATACAAAAACAACACAAAAAGATTTTTCTTCAGTTTTCTGGTGTTAAAGTCACACTGGATGGAAAAAACATGGAAAACATGAAAAACAGACTGAAGGAAAGATAAAACCTGAATGTTCTGAGCCCTTTTCTTCGTCTTCTGGTGGTTTAAATCTGTCTAACAAACACAAATCTAACACCTGTCAACATGTTTTACTCTTTTGTGAACATTTTCTTTCATCTGTGGTGAAAGTTTAAATGGTTTAACTCTCATTTTCAGTAACAGCCAAGTATTGTTGCTTCCTGTTGACGTTTCTGACTCCATTATCTTCATTTTTATTTCACGTCACGCAAAATCAAACCAGTCCTGGCTCAGTGTCGCTTTCTTTTCTTCTTCATCTCATGCAGTTCAAATTATTGCTTGTGTGCTTTGAAATCATAAAACATTTTAACGGCAGCAGGAAATCCAAAACTTTAAACCCTTAAACTTCATAAAGTCGGTGAATCTCTGGCTGTCGAGTGTCGGTGTTGACCTGGTTCGGTCTGGGGGGTTTGGCGCCCCCTGTCTGTGGTTGCAGTACTCTCCCAGTTAAAGATCGCCTCGTAGACAGCTCCTCCCCGGTCTATCAGGCCGTCCAGAGCGCCGAGAAGGACCCGGACCTCGGAGACTGGACCCGCCGCAGCACCAACATGCAGTCCAAGTCGTTCCGGGTCCTGGCCCACATGACGGGAACCGAGTCCTGTGAGTGTCCTGATGTGGTTTTATTAGAATTTAGTCGATTCTCAGGAAAATATGTTAAAATCACATTTACGTAGATGAGTTGTTAATTTGAGATGTTGGGAGGTTTTAAATATCTTCCGGTGTGTTTAGCTGCTCAGAAAAAACTTCAGATCAAATCAAAGTCTCACTGACGTCTCCTCTCCTGTGTTTCTGTCTGTTTCAGCACCAGGACAGGAGGAGGGGGAGGAGGAGGCGCTGAGGAGGAGCAGGTAGGCAGCAGAGCTCCATCAGAGAGCTGCTGACCCCCCCCCGGCTCCTCACCTGTACACTCTGCCCCGCCCCGATCACACAACCACGCCTCTGATCACATGACCCCGCCCCTCCCCTCCTCTCACTCTGTGAAAGCACAAAGCTCGTCTCTGTTCTGAGCTGATAGTCAGACGCTGACAGGTGAACTGCTTCTCTGTGAGAAACCAGGTGTGAGAAGGTTTGACGAGACTCGCTGAGCTTCATAAGTCAGAAAATCGGATCAGATCTCAGAACCACCTGTAACTCTGATTACTGATTTAAAGTAATTGTACTTGACTCGGTTGTCACTTTGTGCATTTTAAACTCCCACAGTACCACATTCAAGGAGGAAAGATATCATCTTTTCACTTCACTACATTCACTGACAGCTTTGTTTAAGAGTTACTATAAAATATTACATTTTATTATAGATTTGAACTCTTTAATGGACCATGCAGGTGTTTGCAGTTATTTTTTCTGGTTGGAGTTTATCTCCATCTGCTAATAAAATAAAGCTGTATGTCAGAAAAACAAAACCAACAGGAAGAAAGACCCAACACAGGCAACATAAAGGAATAACATAGAAGTGAATATCATTTATGCATATTTTCAATTTGTGCAAAAAAAAACTTTAAAAAGTCTTAATGTGTAAAAAGAGTTTGTTGTGAGAAAACGTTGGTATGTGGATGAAACAAATGTTGGATGAAAACTTCAGATCTGTGTGGACGATCATCAAACGAAAACAAACACGTTTCCATCTTCGTGGTTTTTCATCGTCTGAGCTTTGAAGTTTTAATGACGTCATCTCACCGTGTTTCTTCTTCTGTGGTGCTTCAATCAATAAGCTGTTTGTCTCCATCAAACACTGAATCACATTCACACATCAGGATGAAACAAGCAGCAGCTCAGATTGATTTAAATGATTTTCTACGTATTCTGTTCAAAGATGATTTACATTTCAAAGGAAAGTTTCTAAAATCTCATCTTCACCACAAGCAGCTTCATGAAACGCTGCTCACATTTCACCTCATCGACATGATAATCCTCTGATAACAACAAACGCTGCAGCTTGTTGCACAAAGAAATAATTTATCGAGACAGGAACCATTTTATATAAGAAGTACTTTTATTTTTAATACTTTAAGTATATTTTGCACTCAGGCACAGATTAAATAATATCTGTCCTCCAGTAAACTGAATGAAATAATCTGTTTTGATTTACACACTTAATACTCGTGATATTTTCATCATTTTCATAATAACAGTCAGACTTTTGTTGCTCATAACAGATTTAAACATTTTTAAAATACATTCAGGTTGTGTAAGTCTGAACATTCATCTTAATGATGTCCAAACATCACTCTGCTGGAGCCTTAAATTAAAGCTTTAATCATTCAAACGAGACGATCAGCTCAGTGACGCTGTGAGCACAGAGCTTCACCACAGGGGGGCGCAGTGGGACTGACGCTGCTCCGTCCTCTGTCCTGTTTACACATATCACCTCCTTTTAAACACATCAGGCTCATCCTCAGTAATAAAAACAATAAACAATAAAGCTTTTACAAAAAATAAAAAGCTGCGACACACAGTCAGTGTGTCACGTTTAACTAATTATAAATACAAAACATTAAAATAATCCTCATAATAATCCTCATAAATACCAGAAAAGAGAAGTAATAATCTGAGTCCCCAAAAGTAAAATAAAGGCCACATGTCCACAGTTACTTCACCAACATTTAGACGATGTGGGTGTTTCTGTAACTTTCAGTGACTTTAACTTCATTTAGTTTCTCTTCGTCGTCTCGTTCTCTTTTCCTTCACGTCGTTCTTCAGTTCTTTCTTTCTGTTTCCAGTCACATTTTTCTTTTTCTCCTCTCCAACAGTCGAAGTAAAAAAACACTAAAGTCTAATAACGGGACAAACAGCAGCGACTTGAGTGATGAAAAGTTTTAAAGTCTGAGACGAGTCCTGTCTGCCTTTTTGGTTGTTTTTGTATTGATCAGACTTGGTATTGATTAATTATAGCCCATTTTGGACCAACCAGGGGAACAATAACAAGGAAAGAGTCTCCAGTATGAGGAGCCATTGTATTTGTATTTACATTAATAATACATTTTCATTTCTGGATCACAAACAAACATCTGAGACGCCACAAAAGATTCAGGACTGAAACTGAAAGCTGAAACATTTTCTATGAATTTAATTCAAAATTTGAATAATGTTCAGGTCAAATTGCTGCAACTTTAAACCAGTGATGAAAAGTAACTAAGTACATTTACTCGAGGACTGAAGTACAAATCTGTGGTACCTGTACTTCACTTGAGTCTTTTCTATATTTTCTTTTCTTTTCCAGTTGTCTTTCTTTTCTTTTCTACATCTACTATGTCTAAATCTGATGTTTTATCATAAATTAAACTGTTCATACAAGTACAGCTGAAACCTTCAGCCTGTTAATCAATGAGCTGATTGACAGAAAATGAATCACATACTACATTAATTAAACAGTACTTTTATTACATTTTACTTACACATACTTTTCACATACTTTTACTTAAGTACCATTTTAATGCAGGATTTTTACTGTAACAGAGTAAATTAAACTCTATGATTTATTCTTCAGGTTTAATATCTAATGACAGTTTCAGATGAATGAATTCTTATTTCAGTTCTTTAAAAACACGATGTCTTTATGAGGAAGTAAAGATCTTTACAGTGAGAAAGAAAATCAAACACTAATCTCTCTTTACATTTGAACTAAGGGCTCTTTAAAGGTATTTTGGTCAAATTATGATGCAGCTAATAAAACAATATAAATATATTTTAGGACATTTTGATGAACTTTCTGTCCTGAAATGATCCGTTTCTCTGATTTTAAAGGTTTTTTTGTGTTTGCTCTCATGTTGCTCGCTCGGTTTGTTTCCTTTGTTTTGTTGTTTCACCAACAGAAATAACAGCTGTTAACAGAGTAAGAGACACTGAACATGCACAGTACAGATATATATTTATGTTTATAGAGAGAGGAGGTCTCAGCTCAGCCTCTGAGAGGAGGAACAAACCTTTTAACCCTCCGCCCCTCCTCCATCCTGCTGCTGGCTCAACACTGATGGATGGAGCTTTCTCTGCCCCACACACTTATTTAATCATCTGTCCATTATGCACAATCGATCCCTGCTGCCTCCCCCCGCCTGTGAGGACTGAAATACAACCAGACCCCCCCACCAGAGCTCGTCAGTCTGTACACGCCGCGCAATGACTCAACATGAATCAATAGGAGCAGAGGTCGAGCTTTTATCCTCCAATAAAGAGACTGTGGTTTTTCCTTTTGTCTCTAAGTCATCCTGATGGAAACAGCTCACATGTGACTCACAGCGTTTAGCCGAAAATCAAAGCACAAAGAAATATTTTCCTTCTTTTAATTCTTAATTTTACTCTGAAGACGCTCTTCAGTCGGTCACCTGCTGTTTCGATCATCAAGCTCGCGAAAGAGTCTTAACTTCTTCTCTTTTTTCATGTTTTATTTTCTCAACACAAGTGAAAACATCTGCTAAATTATTTCAGTGAGTTTTCCATTTCAAATACCTAAAAATAAGACTTTCATCAGATACAGATTAAGATCTTCAGTGTTTCTCTGACACTGTAAAATCCACCAAAACCTCTTCAGATCTTCAGATTGTCTGCAGCGTTATTCATCAGTTTTCTGGTCTTATTGAGACACCACGAGGTTAAAGATAAACAACATTTACACACTAATATTACCTGATAAAATTAAGGGAGTATCCATTGTTTTTCTTTATTTTGGGGTTTTTGAAGTCAAATATAGAAAAATAAAACATTTTACACATTTTATCGACATCAACTTGAGCAATATCAAGATTTTTGTTTCGTGCATGACATCAATAACAAGCCTGATTGATTAATTGTCTCTTTCCAAACTAACTGATCAGTATGTTTGCATGTGATTGGTGACGATGCACGTGTAAAAGTAAAAATGCATTAACTGAATTTATGATGATTTCAGCCCAGCTGAGCTCTCACCGTTGCTTCTAACCCTTCCTGTGCTTTAGCCCTACTGAGCATGCTCCTTCTACTGGCTCCACCCCCTCCACACAGCCGCTGGACGCCGCCGCTGCTTTGTCTGGCCCCGCCCCTCACAGGTAACCAATCAGCTGTGTGCGTTTAATTCTGTTCATTTGAGCTGCAAAAGCTGCAGAAAAAAGCATCTGATGAAAGAGACGATGAATTTCCTTCATTCAGAGAGTTTTACTCTTTTTAACATTATTGAATAACAACAGTTTTTTCATCATCACAGAAAGAAAGATTTGGACTTTTAACAACGTAAAATGCAAATCATGTTCAGTGAGTGTGCTCTGCTTAAAGTTACTCTCCTTTAATTCTGTGTTTTTCTTCTGGTCAACAAATCTGCTGTTTTTAAAGATTTCCGTCTTCAGTAGGAATCAGTGGGTGTTCAGAGACGAACCGACATGTTGGTTTGAAGCTGTTTGGATTTTCTTCTGTTTTCTTGTCACGACGTTCTCGGTACACAGTGTTTCTTTAACGTTGAAATATTTCAAGAGCTTCTCTGTGTTCTGGTGACAGTCGGGTCAAATGAGGTGTAACAGGAGGGTGTTCATGTTAAACCTACTTTAATGCAGATTTTTAGTTAAAAGCACCCTGCGGCGTTTTTCTTCTTTTAGTTGTCCAGCTGTAGTCAGAAGTTATAATAAACAATACACCTAAAGAAAAGAATATGAAAAGGAAAAATAGAGCACAGTGAAATTGATCATCAAACATAATTAAAGTGATCAAAAGAAAAACTGATGATGATGAATTATTCTTATAAAGATCTTTTAAAATAGACCAAATCATTCACATTATTTAAAGAATCGCAGTATGAAGTAAGAAGGAAAGAGATGTGAAGTGTGTCTGACTGTGTGTGTGAAGGTGTTTCTGTTTGTGTGAGTTTGATTTGATGTGGATCGTGACGTGTTCAGAGTCTTTGGTTTGTTTCAGGGCTGTTTTGGGAGAGCAGGACAATCTGACTTGTTCTCAGCTCGTAAAGTGTTTGTGTTGCTCGATTCAAACCAGCAGACAGCAGCATGATCGTGTTTGTGTCGCCTGATGGATGAGTCTCTATTTTAGCTCTGTGTTTGGTCTCTTTAGCTGCTAAATGTTCGACTTTTTTTCACCAGCTGCTCTCTGACTGAGTCTGTCTTCTGGTTTCTGATGAGCAGCTTGTGTTTGGTGGCTTCAGTAGATCTTTTTGGATGATGAGAAGCTAATGATAGAAAGATCTCTCGTCCGGTTTAATGTGTAGTTTGACTCTGAGAAACGTGAAGCATCTCCAGCAGCAGGTACAGGTGACCTCTGGATGCAGATCGTCATGGTGACCTCTGCTGTTGTCTCCACACCTGCAGCCTGAAGCGACAGTCTGCTTACAGCCTCCAGCACAAAGCTGCCGTCTCCAGGTACCCGCAGGGATCGAGTCCACGCGCTGCCAGCGTTTAGTCCGCTTCACGCTGCCTCCTTCTCTACGCTGCGTAACATCCACCATTCAGGAGGCTTCCTCATCTAAAACTCCTCCAGCACCATGAGTGGATTTAAGGCCTCAGTCTGCTTCAGATGAACTCCTGTCTGTCAGCTGCCAGCAAAGCGATTATAAAGTCTGAGGTTTTTATAAATTAAACGGTTTGTGCAATTGACAGAAAATAACTTTTACTTGTAACAGATTATTTTACAGTTCGGTCTCCTGGAGATGATTTCTGCTGTTTCACAAGAAGTTGAGTGAGGAACAAAAAGAGATGAATCTCTGTGTGAAGTCTGTTTTTTAATGTCCTCACCTGATTCAGCCATCAGACGCTGTTGGTTTGAAGCACGATGAGGCCTTTATGTTAAGATGGTGAGCCTGATGGGAAGTGAAGCTCTAACCCGGCAGATCAGGATCCATGTAACCGTTAACATCACATCTTCATCCATTCAGGTGCTGAACCTCCTCTAACAGGCTCCTGAAGGATCAAAGTTGTTTATCTCGATCTGCTTCTTCATCATAACTTTCATTAACTCTTTACCATCCTGTGTGTGTATGTTGTGTAAGATGTACACACCCCTGTAGACACTGACTTGGTGGTTTGCAGGTCGAATGATGTTTGTTCACATCTACAGAACAAATAAAGGTTTTTATGGGAACAAGACAACTTTTAACATGCAAATCAATTCAAATCAGGTCTTGACATGTGGAGCACAGACGGGCAAGTGTCAGTGCTGATTTAGTCCTCTGACAATAAATGTTGAAACTTTAATGCAGCTTGAGCTCCTTTAATAAGTCATGAAAACTTACTAAAACAATCGTTATTACAAAAATCAGAAATCATGTCCACCCCCCAGTCACTACGGTCAGCATCCTGCCATGCATCAGGCTCCACAAGCCCCGCCCCAGCAGCACTACCAGCCAATGCCGCAGCAGTACCAGCAGCCGCCAGCACAACAGTTCCCGCCCACTCAGCAGAGCTCCATTCAGATCCCTGTTGGCTCTGCCCCTCCCAAGGTGGTCAGCACCGCCTGCATCTACCCCTCCCAGCCAGGTGAGACCATCACACTGATTCAAACACACTCAGGTAAAGACTTACTGAAGTAGACAAGTGATTTTGTTTCCTCTGACCCCCCCCAGCTCCTGCTCCAGCTCCTGCTCCTGCCCCACCTCAGCCCCGCCCCCCAGCCGCTGCTCCTGCCCCCGCTGCCCCTGCCTCTTCCAACAGACCCCCCTGGGTGTCCGACTCCAACTTCGCTAATAAGTTTGACCCCAGTAAGATGACCACCACCACCACCGTCAAGGTGCAGCCGCTGCCTCAGGCCGCCTTCCCACTGGCAGTGACATCCCCAACCCCTCCCCATTGGTACCTACAACTCCCAGCCCTTCCCCATCACACCAAGTCCCGCCCATTCACTCCTGTTGCAGAGGGGCGTCGCCCAAAGAGCGGAGAGGTTTGCCGCCAGCAGCCGTACGCCTCTGTGTGGGTCGTGCAACAGCGTCATCAGGTGAGTCACACCTGTTAGATTTTTTTATACACATTCATATGCAAAGGTGGGCAGCGTTACCTGTTAAACGTCATAAAAAGGTGAGTACCTGCTGTTTTCTGGCCTCCAGGGGCCCCTTCCTGGTGGCCCTCGGCCGGTCCTGGCACCCCGAGGAGTTTAACTGCCACTACTGCCACATGTCTCTGGCCGACGTCAGCTTCGTGGAGGAGCAGAACAACGTTTACTGTGAGAACTGCTACGAGGAGTTCTTCGCTCCAACCTGTGCCCGCTGCAACACCAAGATCATGGGGGTGAGACGCTACACCTGTCTACCTGTCTGCCTGCATGTTTGTCCACCTGTCTGCCTGTTTAGCTGATTGAGATAAGAAAAATAGAAAGAAATGTGATGATTGGTCAGATATGGTGACCTCAGAATCAGAAAACTAAATAACTTTTCCAGAGTGAAAATCCGAAGTAAGTGAGAAGAAAGAAATGCAAGTTTAGAAAAAGCAGAAAGAGAAAGATATTAAAGTTCATGTCACAGCAGCTTTGTTCTCTCACATCCGTGTTTACTCAGCTGGCGTCATTCATTATTCATTCATATTTCTGCTGCCCACCATCATCAGGTTCATCTCAGAGTACAAGAACATCTGATGTTCACAAACACAGCTGAGACTGCTGCTGAAGCACGGAAGCTGTCAGTCAAAGTAGGAAGTGACATCAAATTTAAATACTCAAGTTCAAGATTTGTATTGAAGATCAGTACTTGAGTGAATAGTAAATCATAAATTTAGTACTTAGTCACAATCCACCACTGTTGGCACTATTGATTTAATATTGATGTGGAAAAAAGGACTTGATATGGACACTGTTAGTATTGATCCGTCCAACCCAGAGCACTGATTTAATCAGTTTAATATAAGACACACACACCTGATGGTGCTCATGTTGGCACATTCAGAGATATCAGATAATCAGAAATCAAAGAAATCAACAATAATGTACAGAGTATGTGATTTGTACTAAACAGAAGAGGCATAAAACACTGAAATGACTCTTGATTTACTCAGGATGTAAGTAAGTTTAACATGATTTGAAAAGAAAAGAGCTTTTCACACACACATGCACATGCACACACACACACACACGCACACGAAGTCTGACATGCTGTGTGTTGTTGTGTGTTGCAGGAAATGTGATGCACGCTCTGCGGCAGACATGGCACTTTTCACCTGCTTCGTGTGCGCCGCCTGTGGTAAAGCCTTCGGAAACAGCCTGTTCCACATGGAGGATGGAGAGCCGTACTGCGAGAAAGGTACGACCACGACCACGATGTTTAACGGCCTGCAGAGGTCAAAGGTCATTACAATTAGCCTACAAATGTATTTTAATTTGTCTCCCTGTCAGATTATATCGCACTCTTCAGCACGAAGTGTCATGGCTGCGACTTCCCAGTTGAAGCTGGTGATAAGTTCATCGAGGCTCTGGGTCACACCTGGCACGACACCTGCTTCGTCTGCGCGGTAAGAAACGGAAACAGAAACCAAACAGTCAGTTCGGTCTCATTGAACTGTTGGATTCAGCTGTGAGTGGACCTTTACTTTGGACTGCTGATACTTTTAAAAGAGCACCAACTAAACTCCATCCACTCGGACACATAAAACAGAAGTTAGAAAATCCAGCGTTCTGGTTTTATTAAAGTGAACCGTCACAGTCCTGAAGATCCTCGTTGATCGTTAATTGATCACTAATCGTCATATCTGTCGTACCTGCAGGTTTGCCATGTGAACCTTGAGGGCCAGCCTTTCTACTCAAAGAAAGACAAACCTCTGTGCAAGAAGCACGCCCACGCCATCAACGTGTAGACCCACCCCCCCTCAGGTGGGGCCAATCAGACGCCGATTTGCCGCCCCGGCCGTCACCGGGGGCAATACTGCCGGCCACGACAACGAATGCAAGCCGCCGCCGAAAACCTTTACAGATGTGTGTAAACGCTCTTTATGCAAAATCCACTTTGGTTTGAGACTTATTTTTTGTGTATTAATATCAGCGATTAAAACGAAGCTGCCTGATGATTCTGCTTCAAAACAGGAAGCAAAACAAAGTCATGATGTTTTCTGTCCACGCAACACACTTTGTTATGTACTTTTATGTGTTTTTCTCATGTTTTCTACCAGAAACTACTTGTGTGTTCGACGTGTTGTTCAGTTCATAAGTGGAGGCGTTTATATGGAGTGTGAAGTATGCCAAATGAAATAGATTTAATTGTACCTAATTTTTTTGGGACAAAAGTGCCAAGTGAATTTTAATATTTCTCTTTATTGGTTCTGTCTTTAAGTCGTGAAATAAGTGAAATGAACAACTTAAATGCTCTTTTTTCAACAGATGTACAGTTTGATTTGGAATTTTTTATTTGATTCAATATTCCATTGATTTCATTGATGATTTCTGAAAATGGATCCATCTATAAATTGATTATAATTAAACACTGAGAAATTCTATAATTATTCCAGTGGCACAATTGAGACTCCATACCTGTGAACTGCACAGCTGTAGTTTGTCGTATTTCAGTAATGTGCCTCTTTTTATTTAGTCCCTCATTTTATTTTTTCACTTTACTAAACTCAAAGAACTCAGTGAGGTGTTTGAGCTTCAGTTCACTGTTACAGAAACATAAAACCAGCCCAGTCCTGGTTCTGGTCTTCGATCTGGTCTTGGATCCAGTCCTGGTTCTGGTCTCAGACTCGGGCCGATGCAGTGCTGGTCCCGACTGAAGAGGTCTGCCTGTGTAACGGTGAACTGAACAACAGCAGCACATGAAGAAAACTTATCTCAGCTGTCTGTTGTTGTTGAAGTCAAACTGGCAGCGAATGTAACACAAGCAGGTGACACTTTTCACCGACTTCACTGCAGCAGATGAGGCTGCTCAGGTGAGGCTGCTGTCTGATGATGTGATGTGGAGTGTAGCTACTGATCCCTCTTTGACTTCTCGTACAGTAGGCGTTACTATGCAACAAATAATCTTGAATTTCATATTTATTGACGACTTTGACTGTGTGATATTTATTTAAAAGCTAATATATCTTCACTGCTGCATCATCAGATTATTAGATGTTTTATTTGTGGATGTTTGGAGTCACAGGATGTATTTTGAGGGTTGATGATTTTTTTGTAACTATTCTGTTAATGTTCTGTACTGTAACAGCTTGAATGTTTATTGGTGGCATTTTTCACTACAAGGCCACTTCATGGCTCCGTTCACACTGCAGACCTGAAGACTGTTTCTTTAATGAGTCTTACAGGATACGACAAAGCCTAAAAAATGATATTTTATTTTCTTTCACACAAGATCTAAGAAATATCATCTTTTGGGACTCCATAAGGTAAAACTTACATCCCATAAAGATTCAAGGCAACAGTAGACATGTTTAAGGCACATTAGTTCAACTTAAATGAATGAAGCTGAGACTGTTGTTTAAATTTATTTTCCATAAATCTGCATTAACAGTTTTTTGTTCACTTGTTTTCAGCAGAAACAAGCTGTGAATCAAACATTAACATGTCATCCCCTGTTGAACAGTTTATTTCCACGTTCAGGTGTAGTCATGTTTGTGTCTCCTGATGAATGATCATCTCTCTTTTAGCTCTGTGTTTGGTCTCCACCACCTCCTGAGGGGAAATTTAGCTGCTTTTTACAGATTTTTTCTGAAAACGACACTGTGGAAATGAAATGTCCTCTGAGGGCTGAACTTTGTGTAGAAAAAAAATGGTTGCTTCTTTATTTATTGCCTTGTAATTGTAGAGAAACACAAAGAGGTTTCCAATTCACTTCAATGGAAGCAGAGTGTTTTTAGCAGCCCCTGGTGGCCACTAGAAGAACTGCAGCTCAGCCAACCACAATTAAAAATGGATCCTGTTTGTTTGCTGCAGGTAATGTGTATGATGCTCCGTTAAAGAGAGAGAACAGAAAATAAACCCAAAATAAATAAAACATTCAGTTTCATCAGGCGTTGTAAACACTTCCTGAGATCTTAAAGCGTCTGCAGCTCTGCAGTGTGAATGGAGCCGCAGATACACTGAGTAGATGAATTAGAGCAGAAGGACTTTTGGTTTTAAGAGCTCTGTGTTTTTCAGATGAACTTAAATGACTTTGACGCACGTTTCTGTGGGGGATGTTAAAAAGTCCAGCCTCCCTGCAGCATGTTGTGCCTTAGGCCGCTCTGTGATCTGTTTGTCCGACCGGCGCTCGGCTCCCGTGAGTCTGAGCGCCGGTGTACAGTTTTTACTTTATTTTATACAGTTTGTGTGTTTTCCAGAGAGTGAATGTGTGCATGCAGAAAACGTTTGTCACAGTTTGTCACGGCATGTCGAGGGAAGCAGCGTTTAACTTTATCACAAGTGTTCTGTGTCGATGAGCTGTGAGTAAAACTTTATTAACGTCACATTACAACCGAAGAACGGCAGGAAGGACGAGAAGAAGCTGAAAGAACATGAAGACTCAGTTCAGCGGCTTTACTGCATTTCTTTAACAGGTTTTAAATATTTGAAGAATATATGTGTTGCAAGTTGAATAAATAGAGCACTTGAAACTCTTGAAAACATTTGCTGCAATGTTTTGTTTTTTTTTTGTGTCTCATTAAGATATGACGGTTTCCTGCAAGATTTTCTGCTCCAGACTTTGAAACTTTTACCTAAAACCTCCCACCTGAGGATTAGGACTTCTAAGAATTTAGATTTCAGGCTCTAAATATTGCCATGAAAGTAATAAATTCAATATAAAATGAAGAGTTTGCAGAAAGACAAACCTACGACAGAATAAGAAGGCTTCTGTTTGGAATGAAATCATTTTAGATTTTGAGAAATAAAGTTGAAATAATAAGATAGAAAAGAAAAACAAGAGAAAAGTCATATATCTTGAATAAAATCAGAAATTCACAAGTAAATAAAGCTCAATCCAATCTACCCAAACTAATCATAACAAACCTTCGAAACACTTTGAAAGTTCCTGTTTCACTTCCTCTTTCCACTCCTTAGAAACTCTGTTTGTCAGGGTCAAAGGTCACAGCCTCAGAGAAGATTGACTGACGTGCTGCAACATGTGCTGTATCAGAATTTAAAGTAGTAGTTTTAGCTGTAGTAGTGGCAGAAATAGTAGTAGTGAATTCAGTGGGGTGCTGTTCCCTTGGTCACCAGCAGAAGGCGTCGGGGTCACTTTTACGTTTGATTTCAAAATAAAAGCCCCAGGTTTTTCTGCAGGACTGAGCAGAGCAGCAGTGATTGGGAGCACAGAGGAGGAAAAAGAAGGAGCTCTCACTCTGCCTCTGTGTCTGGAGACCAAAATCAAATCAGGAAGCTTCAGCTGCTTGGAAAGTGCTGAAATATAAAGCACAGATACGCATTAACATCCAAATTGTTATTCATTTAATGGGTCATTAATTACTACACTGCTTCTAACAGTACATTAATGTTGAAAAACAAATATATATCTATCTAATACATAAATATAAATACACATGCGTGTATACGTGAGCGTATACAACAGATATTCATATGTATATTATATACATAATATACACACATATAGAGAGAGTGATAGATACAGATATAGATGTAGATAGGCACATGTATATATGAATTGATATTTCTATACCTTCTGAACTTTTTCTTGAGCTTCAGTCACACCTCTTCCTCTTCACTTTTCTTAGAGATGTTGTCACTTCCTGAGCTAAAAACTGAGGTTTAGCTCATTTTTTCAATTCTAAAAAAACTCTTTCAGACTGATTTTCAAACGTTTTTTAACATTTTGGTGAACTGATCTTAACTCAGGAGTAAATGAGAGAAAGGAAGATATAACAAATAAAAGCAATAAATTCAAAAAGAGCAATAAAAATCTATTATGAAAAACTAAATTAATGTAAAATAAAAAATAATTTACATATTAACATCTCATAAGTAAACAGCCTCAGTGGTTGGAGGAATATATAATATATATTTTTCTGTTTTTAAATGAATGTAAAACCATTTTAAAGTTGTAGATCATCCATGTGGAGCCAGTTTTACAGATGTTGTATACACCTGTGTGGATTAAGTAATAAAATACTGCTTTATGCTTGTTATGTACTGACATCTGTAAAAGTTAGTCACCTTTGTTTTCATTATTTCAATAAGGCCACTTTAATGATAAATAAAGTGAGAAAAATAAAGTTTTGTGTTGTTAATGATGAAAATCTGTATGTAAATTATAAAACATGACTTGTTTGTCAAATGATGATTTATGACTCCATTTTTCATTTTACATCCATTTTCATCATCATCCCTTTGTATCAGTCATTTTTATTAGTTACAGCCTTCATAGCAAAATGGGTGTCAAACTTAGAAGAGGATATTTTCTAATAATCTGACAGAGCTAGAAAAAATAAAATGCAGAAATATTATCAGAAAATTTAAACTCAAATAGGACCAATTTAATGTTCTAGTGCATGAATGTGGAACCATTTTTACCTTCTTCTGGGTAGATTGGTAGTAAATTACTGCATTATGTAATTATTTATTAATGTAGTAAGTCTGACTGTCAGATAAATGTAGTGGAGTAAAAATGAAATGCAATGGAGCAGAAATGTAAAGTAGAATATGATGGAAATATGAACAATACAGTAAACAAAATGTTACTGTCAAAATTGTAGTCACCTTTGTTTCTTTAGTACTTTCACTCTTGATGCCACATTTAATTAACAATAAATGTTAGTTTTCTTAAACAGAAAATGTACATGTGACTGTTTTTATCACATCACATGATAATTTATGACTCAACTTTTCACACACATTTCATCACTTTCATCAATATCTGAAATAATTAGCAAATTTACATCCGTCTCAGCGGTTGGGGGAATATATAATAAACATTATTCTGTTTTTAAATATGAGCAGGAGCAGTTTAAAGTGTGGACACACTTTTTAATACTTTGTGTGCACCTGATACCTGAAAGGTGAGAAACCCGCGCATGCGTGTTGGTCACCTCCCCCACCCCCTCCGGTAGACCGGATGTTCGTTCTTTTGTTCGGAGTGTGCATCTTCGTGTGAGAGACGATCTTTGAGCCATAGAGGATCTTTGCGCCGCTCCATCAACCAGCCGAACTGCAGAACCGAGCGAGGAGCGACCCGAGCGGGCAGCGACGCCACCGAACCACCGCCGAAACTCTGGGGAATTTAACGCCGTCGTGTCGCGGTGCTCCGTCCGGGAAACCCGAACAAAGTGGGATGAAATAAGGCCGAGAGGAGCGCCACGTCCCCGGGAGCCGAAAGGTGAGGCTCAAACTTGATGGGACGGAGCTCCACTTCAGGGCTCCGTCTACCTGCTGGAACAAAGCGGTGCTCTGCCTTCGTGTTTACGATTTTAACGAGTTTAAAGCGACCGAACATTTAAGTCCACTTTATGGTTGTTTAGTATTCAAGTTAAGCGTGTGTAACGTGTGTGATGTGAAATATATGTGACAACTGTTTGAATTTAGTGTCAAAAACAAACGGAGTTCGGGGAACAGATTTTTTTTTGTGTGTGAGTGAGTGTTGTTGGTGCCAGGAGATAGACGGGTTCTCCCAGGCTGTTGTCGTGGAAAATAAAAAGTTATTTTGAGCTTCATTTCAGGTTAAAGTTTAATGTTTTTGTCATATAAAGTCAGTTTAATGCGAACACGAAATGAAGGAGCTGAAATGGGAGATTTAACCTGAAAGTTTGTAAAGATATTTGCAGTTTTAGCGGCTGTTAGCCACATTCCTGTGTTAGCTCTGCAGAGTTTACACGGCTCCTCTGTAATTACACCAAACTGTAAACTACTTTACTCTTTTCACTTCTACTTTATCATATTTATTCTTAATAAAACACATTTAATTCGAGCTAACTAACTAGTGAAGCTTCTTTGGTTATCTCTGAAGCTCGGTTCATTAAAAAACTGCGTTTTAATAATTCAACTATTAACTAGTTTTTATCATAATGTAAATTATTGGTAGATTTCTTCAGTACCGCAGTAAATTACTAATACTACACTATTAAAGTACTCTTACAAGTAAAAGTACTGTTTGAGAGGAAAGTGTAATCAGTTAAAAGTACAAAAGTATTGAAAGTAAGAGTACTCTGCATTAAAGTATTTCCGTTCATCTGTTATTGTTCAGTTTAATACTGGAAAACTAAACTCATCAGAAGAAAGTTAAATGCTAAATGAACAATCAGTCAGTTCATCAGTTTTCTAAATTACTGCACATCTTATAACCTTTTGAGTAGTTTACATTTTTCGCATAATCACATTTTTTCTTCATATGTTTGTAAAATTTAATATGTGAAGTAACTGAAGCAATTAAAAAATTACACTTCAGTTTGTACTTGAGTACTCAGTAACGTTTTGTCAGAGATGGAGGAAGTAATCAGATTCTCTACTGCAGAAAAAAGTACTTTTACCAAAGTAAAATACTCTGTTACAGGTAAAAGTACTGCAGTGAAAGTAAAAAATAGTGATTTGAACTATTTTGTATCTACATCTAATGATTCATTTCATTCTGGATGAATCTGCTGATTATTTCTTCATTAATCTGTTGAATTGAATGATTGTTTATGCTGCCCCAGTTTTCATGAATAGTTACCGATTCATTTTCTGTTGATCAATTGATCGATCAGCTGTTCTTGTATAAACTGATGTAGTTTCAATTTATAATGAAACTTCTGATCTTAAAATCTCCTTGAACATCTTCAGGTGTCCGACCAGCAGAGAAAAATAAGTTATTCAGTTTAAAGTGAAATAAAACAGATGAGTAGACGACTCTTTAAGACGAGAAACAAAGTCTGAGTTTCTGCTTTCCTGTTTCACTGTTCTGTTTGAATTAAACACAAACACGAAGCTGACGTCACATTAAACGTAGGCAGTGATCAGAAGAGTCACAGTCAGGTTTATTGATTATAGGTTATCTCATAAGAGGAATATGTCTTGGTATGTTGGAATGAGAAGTATAAACTCAGTAAGCAGATAAACATAAAGGACTTCAAGTCTGAAGTTCAATGTAAGGTAGCATGAAGCTATAAAATAAAGCTGGTGTGTTCGGTGTGAGTTAATTAAAAGAAGGAGCTGTACATAATGTGCAGAAACACTGAAGGGACGAGTCAAAAGTATTATTGCATTTATTGATGAAAATAATTTATATTTAAATCCTCAAAGTTAATGATTTTATGAATTATTTATAAAAAATCAGCTTTTTGTGCTTTTCTACACAGATCATCTAACTGAGGGCAGTTTAACATAAATAATTATGGATTTCACAGCTATAAGACATCAGTATTAAATATATTTAAACACCTGTCGGTCAGTTGAAGTGGCTGATGAGCGTTTCATGTCGTGAACTGTTTGATTATTCACGATGATTTTGTGATTTACAGAAAAAGATCAAACTTTTCCCAGCGTTGTTTGGAGTGAAAACTTCACCTGCTGCCGAACGATCAGTCAGGTGATCAATAAGTGGATCAATACCTCTCTGGTTGTAGCAGAATACAGAGTGATCATTTATCTGTCAGCTCTTCTTAAGTCAGCTGTGAGTGCTGATGGTTGGTTTCAGTGTGTTCAACTCACCTGTCCACAGGTGGACTGTCTGACCAATCACAGCCCTTTCTTTAAAAGTTACTTTCACTTTCATGCTCATGAACCTTTTTATTTCTGTAATTGTTGTATTTACAGCCTTTTATTTTGTATTTTTCTACCCAAACAGAAACTGCTGTTCATGTTGGACTTTAAAAGATCTGTTATTAACACGCTGCTAATGAAAGAGAGGAAACATACTCCAGAGTTTGTCAGATATTAATGAGTCAGAGAAACCAAGTATTTAAAATCTTTTTTAACACATAATTCCTTTGTGTGTCGTCAGAGGCGTTGACATTTTGAGCTTCGATGAAGGGACACTTACACAAATATAAATTATAACAATATTAACGTTTAAAGGTTGATTAACAGACAGCTGCAGCCTCATGTTGGCTTCAGATAAATTTTTTAATACATTTTAAATGAAGAAAACATCCACTCTGAACAGGAGAAATGATTAAAGCAAGTTCATGCGGATGACTTTTATTATTGTTTTCTGCTCTTCAGACAGCAGGTGAAACTATAAAACTGGAGGTTCAGCAGAGAATGAATATAAACAAAGGAAAACAGCCGTTTAGACATGAGGTATTTATCAAATATCCGTCAATAAATGTCCTTCAATGGAGTTGAATTAATCACAAATCGCTCTGCAGTCCTCGGTGAGGTAGAGGGGGAGAGTGGAGGCGGCGTTCGAAATTAAAATCTGGTATTATCCATATGTTGGACAGCTGTACATACCAGAGCCGAGCCTGGGATCTCTGTTACCGAAATAACAAGAGCGACTGACGGTGGGCGAGCCAGCCGGGCCACAACAAGAGAGAGAGGAGGCGGGGGGGCATTGTTTCAGAAAAAGACCGAATAAAAGAGAAGGACATCTCCACATCTCTCCAACAGACGAGTCTTCATCACATCTTTCTTCTTAGTTTCTATTCAACGCGTAAAGCTGTGCAGCAGAACAAATTTACATTATCAATTAAATTCATCGATTAGTTGTTTGGGCAAAAGCTAGATGATGTTTTTAACAGCGATCACAATGTCCTGAAGATCTCTTGTTTTTAGCCCAGAAACTTAAATTTATTCACTTTATTCTCATTTAAGACCAAGAAAAGCAGAATATTTAACAATTTGGAACTGATGAACGTTTAGAAATGTGGCTTTAAAAATTACAGAAACAGTCGATTATCACAAATAGTTTCAGCTTCAGTGAAGTCACACGTTTTCATCTCTTTTACTTAAAGAAATACTCATTTTTCTTTTTTTAGTGCCGAGAGTCACACAGAACAACAGAAGACATCTGGAGTTAATGCTGAGAAAGTGTCTCTGAAATGGTTTTTATCCAGCGAATAAATGGATGAAGTCAGTTTTTATCTTCAGTATGAGAGCATGTTGGTCAGTGATGTATTAGAATAATTTTGATCAGTCATAGATGATAATAATAGTGTGATTATAATCCGTCTTGTAACAGATTCGCCGTCCTCTTGTGTTTGCGGGGAAGGATGAAGGTTAAGAGACCACTCTTTCTGTCTCCCCGTCTGTGAGCAAAGACCCCACATTATCTCCTGATTCGGTATCAATCGCTGATTATCAGTGCTGTTGCTCATCTATTCTTACAGAGTGACACCAGACTCCAGACCAGTCTCCAGGAAAAGACCGGTTAATGCTGCTGGAGTCTGACAGCCAGATATCGAGAGTTAAAACTGTTCAGATCAACAAACAAACATCCTGCAGTCAATCACACATCCATCATGGCTCAATTTTACAGTCACGCTTTGTCAAAGCCACATTTCGACCCGAAGTACCTGAAACGTTTAGTCCAAGGAACCTTTTTCATGAACTAAAAAGCCTCCTAAAAAGTTGTATGCGTTTCTAAAGACCCGTGAAGATCAGGCAGATTAGTCCGCTGACGTTTGAGAAAGCGACGGCTGTTTTTACACGTCATTTCTGCTGCGCTGGATTTCCTCCTCAGCATAAATACTCAGTAAGGCCTGGACTTGGTCGCTCCGTCTGTCGTAGACCTTCTTCTGCTCCGTGTCCACGTCCGACAGAAACAAACCGTAAATACAGGCTTTTCAAAATAAAATGCTGGGAATACTCGACCAATCAGAAATGTTCAGCCAAAGGTCCTGTAGTACGACCCCCGAGCAGGGACTTTTGGGGGGTAAAATGGCTCCATCAAAGGTTCCTCTTCCCTGTGGAAACATGGATATAGACGACCAAATACATGGAAACACACTCCAGATAATATGACGGTTATCAGGAGCTTTTGTTTCAAGTGTTTAAGATCAAGAAAATCCATCAGTACTAAAAATAATCATGTCAAAGTGTCCTGAGACGCTATGGAGTAAATATGGAGAAACAGAGCAAATAAAGTGGCAGCTGAGAGTAAATCACAATATTTATTTAATCTAAGTTCATAATACTGGAGGAGGCCTCTTGTTGTAAACGCATCTGGATCTATATTTTGTGTTTTTACCGAACTTCAAACAGCCATCTGCTGTTTTTAGTATTTTCCATCTCTTCCTCCTCATCTCTTTCCTGTTCTCTCTCATTTTTCTCCATTTTGCTCGTATTTGTCTTTATTTCAGTACATCACTGATCTTTTTCACACTACGGCTAAGAGCTAAATTTAAAACTAAATCTCTCATTTTGTTTTGTTCCTTTCTTTCCTCCATCTGTTTCTCCCTTTTCACATCTTTCTTCTCTTTCTCTCGCGTCACTTTTTATCGTCTCTTTATTAGAAACAGTTTTAGAAATATCTCTCTCAAAAACATTTTCAGACGATCATTTGAATTTGGTAAAGATGTTTTATCTCATTTAAATCCTCACAAACACATTTTTATTATTTCAGTCTTTTCTGACTCTTTCTGCTTTTCTTTCTCTTTTTTTCCATCTTCTTTTCCGTCCTCCTCTCTTCAGTTTCTTCTCAGTTTTCTCTCGTGGGAGTGTTTCCAGCTCAGGGATCTCTCTCTCTCTCTCTCGTCTCTATTTCTATCCCTCTCTTCCCCCCTTTTTTTCTCTGCCTCCTTTTTTTTCCTCCTCCATTTCTTCTTTTCTTTTCCCTCCTCCACCTCTCCGAGTGTGTTTCCAGTCTCGGAGGCCGAGGATCAGATTACTCCGGGAGTCTCGGAGGCTCTCTGGCGAGGTGGCGGGGTGGTGGAGGAGGAGGTGGAGGAGGGAGGAGGTAGTGAAGGAGATCAGGTTTCACATCTCCAGCTCTCTCCTCTGTCTGCCTCGTCGCCCCCCCCCCCTCCTCCTCCTCCTTCGGCAGCCTGGAGACAGAGTGGCTGAGCCAGGGGAGGAAAACATGCAATCCACCCTCCTCCTCCTCCTCCTCCTCCTCCATACGTCCAGCCTCTTTGCTGCAGCAGATAAATAAAGGCAGTAAATGGGGAGCCAAGCACACAGAGGGACGATTCTTCACCTCCTCCTTCACCTCCTCCTCCCCCCTCCTCGCTCCTGCAGAGATATTTTATATCCTGCGCTGTGTGTTTTCATTCTCCTGGATGTGTGGCAAAGGTGAAACTGCTTCAGGGAGACTTTTGTTTCTCGAAGCGACCAAAAGCCAAAACCTGGACTGAGGAGTCAGTGAAATGTCTCCTGAAGTGAAAGCAGAGGAGGAGGTGAAGGAGGAGGAGGTGCTGTGGTTGCAGTAGAAAGACAGTAATCTGACCTTTATATCTCTGTAGGTTTTTGTCTTTTTATAATCTTGGAAGAAAGATTTGCAGTCTGACCAATAAGACAGACGTTGTTATTTCCAAAGTGCCAGAATATGTACTCATATGCTTACCCACTATATAATCTTCATTTAATCTGCAGGCTTTATTGACCGATCGATAAATATTCCGGTCTGTACACTGACATAGTCCGACTTCAAACGTGTAGCATGGTCTGAAACTCAAAGATATTCAGTTTACAGTTGAATAAAACAGAGAAAAGCAGCAAAACTTCACATGAGAGGAGCTGAACCGCAGAATAATTCACTTTTTTCAAGAAATAAACAGACTTTGTGTCGCACAGCAAACTGATGAGTCGATGTTCAGTTCAGCTTTATATGATGATGATGACAACATTTAAGGAAATAGTGACATCTGTGTGAAACGTAGAAAGGCTCGTCTTATATTTAAATTGTACGTTCTGTCGGATGAAGTTGATTTATTTGGACTATTCTGAGGCGTTGCTCCCTTTAACGTCTCTGACTGTGAGGACAGTTTTATGTGTTTTTATGATTTATTGGATTAATCTGATAAGTAAAGTATTTATTTTTCAGGATGAACCCAAAACAGACTTTGTTGTATCCTGATTGATTTTCCATCAGATTTATTCATTTTGATACCAATAAATACAGTTCTTATATTGATTCTGTGACATACATCTGATCGTATAAATGATGTTTTTAATAAGCTAAATACGTTTGTCTTATTTATTTCCTCCAAACTCAGATCACTGTCAGCTCTCTGTGATCTCAATTAATCAACCCAAAGTTTAGTTTTCTGTTTCTTTTCCTTCATATCTGATATTTTCATTCACAACCTCTTTATTTTGTGTTAATGCTCAAAATGAATCAAATGATCAGTTTTTAAACTACCTTTTGGGTGAATATTCACACCATATACTGCTGTTACTGCTCAGCACTGAGGGTTTACTTGTTGAATTAAATTATTTAAGCATCACACCCGTTAAACAACCAGCTCCTCTTGTGATGTTTCCCCTTTGCGTGTCGACTCCAGCTGAAGGTCGAAGCAGCCTCCGTGTTCGGCGGCTCCAGTTGTCCTTTAATGGTATTGATCTCTGCTTTAAATACACCCAGCCCATCCCAGTGAATAATTCAGATCACCTCACCACAGACAGAAAACCTTTCCCTCTTTTTTTTTTTCCTGCTGCAGGAAGCGGCTGATAAAGTCCAACCTGCCTCCCGTCTCTTACGCCCGACGTGAAATGTGATTATTTGTGGCCATGTGTGATTTTGTGTGGTCATGTGACGGCTGCATTCCTAAAAGGTTTTAAAACTCTGAAGGCTTCACCGGACCGCAGGAATGAAATCAGGTCTTTATATAGAGCTGACAACAACGCTGCCTCTTCCCTCACCACACGACAGAACAATGGCTCAGAGCGTCGTGACCGTAGTAAATAACTCCGTCTGTGTTGTGGCTGAAGTCGCGTCCAGTGTTCATCTCCTGGAGGTCAATTTGGCCTCATGAAACGTGAGGACGTCACGTACTTGTTACAGTGGACAGCCATTCCTGCTTCACAGCGTTTTGTTGATCTAACTCGGGTTTGTAAGTTTGTAGGGTTTAATATGCTGGTTGCCATGAGACTCATCTTACCTGATTGTAGAAAAACTTCACATTTAACACTGATTTTTCTTTTCTTTCTCCACATGTTCTTGTTCACAACCTCAGTGAAATGTGAACACTGTGTGTGATACAGCAGCTAATGAAGCCTGGAGCTCAAGGATGGATATTTAATTTCATCAAACATAAAAATATAATGTTTTTATTTCTTATGATATATATATAACTGTGTGTTGAGGAAACCCGGATTACTGCCACAGTTTTTACTGTGAAGATGATTTGTAATAGAGCCACCCATCCTCCCACAGGGGGGTTGTGTAACTTTTCCTGAAAACCAGCAGAGTGACGCGTCTGTTGGTCGATAAATCATCCTCCATCAGCTGACTGCTCGTTAAGTTCTGCTTTCCTCTTTTCTCTGAAAGTATCTGACTGTGCTTCTTCTCCTGTTTTACGATCATAAATAGTGCGAGTGCTCTCAGTACATATTTTTATCCTCTTTACCTCACTATACACAGGGATGTGTATAGTGAGGTGTTGAGCTGTTGTGCTGACTCAGGTGACATCAGTTGAGGACTTTTACCAGGTTTCACTCAGTCTGAGTCACTGAAGGCTTTAAAGTTTAATAATCATCAGTTATAAACCGCTCTCATATGTCTTATTATGTATATTATATATTAAGGTTTCCTGAGAGGACTTTCCACTAAATCTCGATCACATAAAGACAAACACGAGCTGTTTGGAGCTCTGAACTCTGAGGAGTTTAAATTCAAACAGTCTTTATCTCTGTCAGACTCAGTGTGGAGGTCTCGATGTCTTCAGATGTCCTCCTTCATTCATGGGGGGGATTTGCTTTTCCTTTCTAAGTAGTCCTGCTGCCTGATAGGTGCAATGATCCCTCTGAAGTGGCAGTGACCTCTGACCTCTGTCCTGACCCCTTCCTCTGTGACCTCAGAGTCTACTGAACCCCCGTCATCTGACCGTGAACAGGGCTTCTCCTCCCACCTGGATTAGACCATCTGACGGACGCTGACGAGGTTTTAGAGACGTCTCAGTCTGTTAGTGTTCATCAGAGGAACTGACTGAAGCAGATAAACTGATTTAAAATCAGCTGTTTGACGTTCAGTTGGTTTGTGGCGTCTAATCAGCTGCCTGAACGATTTGTTTGTTTGACCATCGGTTGATTTTTAATCTGAAGTTTTGCTCAACTGTCTGCAGTTTGGTCTTGTGATTAAAATCTGTAGTTAACACGGTGTAAAATATCAATAAAGCTTCATGTGTGAGCCTGATGAGGGAAGATATGTATAGAAAATTAACTTTGAGATGTCACAGTCGACTGTCTAATCAGCTGCATCAGAGACTGAAATTTCTCTCACTTATATTTTATGGCTCTGAATCCTTCATACCTCTTTTCTCAGATCTTATTATTCACTTATCGACTCATCCTGGATTTAACGATTATTGTATGACTTTACTTTTATCTCTGGTTCTGTTTGCTGATAAACTGAAGTTCATACTTTCTATTCACATTCACGTGACTTTTTTTGAAGATTTGGTTGCATGTTGAGAAAATGTTTTTGAATTATTGAGTTCTTTATACGAGTTCACCTGTGGGCTGTGGGTGTTTTAATATCAGCAGAATGTCTTTATATCAAATTAAATATGTTGACATTTTCATTTGTACATCAGTTTGTGACAAAAACAGACAACAAAACAAATTTTGTCCATTCAGCAACAGATCCATTCAGCAAATAAAGCATGAACAGTCTGACATTTTTATTTCAGCGCTTAAACAGAAGAATTTACCATTTTTAACAAGTTTTTATTCAGACATGTGGACACAGTCTTCGAGTATTAACAGAGTTAGATACTTTATTTTTAGTTTCTGAACTTTTGCCACCAGCTGTCGACTGTTTGTGTTGTTTTGACTTTCATTTAGAGCCCCTGAATATTTTGCATTTTAAATAATGTCTGACCCTCCGGTCTCAGAGCCTCAGAAGTCTGAACGACAGTGAAGCTGAAGTCTGAACTCTCAAACCTGCAGAAACCAAGATGAGATGTTTTTTAGGGAGTGTTGTTGTGGTGTTTGTTGTGTCTGTGAATTTCCGCTCTGTCATGTGCAGTCTGTCTGCTGAGCTGCAGGATGCTTCTCAGGCCAAACTCTGCAGCAGGAGGTGGTTTTATGTTCTTGGCTGCCCTGCAGGCTGCAGCCATGAGGAAACAGAACGTGTCGCTCAGTTTTCCCACTCCGCCTGCGCTCCTGTGAAAGCAGCGCCGCCCCCCTCCCTCCCCGCATCCCCGTTTTTGGTCTTTAATTTCAATTAGCTCCGGCTGCTGGTTGACTTTGATGGCATTAGTCTCTCTTCCCAGCATCCACACTCGTCCCTCTGCTCTCGTCTTCCTCTGTTGGTTTTGCGATGCAAGCTGCCGGGTTTAACTGCTTAGATCAGAATCTGAACGCTTCGCTTCCACTTCCTGCCGGTGTCCAGCCACACACACACACACACACACTGTAGTGGCTGTGTTTTTGGGAAGGTGAAGGTGTGAGTGATTGACAGCGTGCTGAACACCCTCAGGTGTTTCATAACCACAAAATGCTCTGACTGGATAAAAACAGCATCACAAAGGAGCAAGCGGACAGTCGCCGTCTCACCTGTGATCCTGGACCAGGTGTGTCCTTATTTCAGATTATAATTTGGCTTTTAATCCATCTGAGCTTCACGTGTTGGCCTGCAGATTGTGGCACATTTAAAGACGTAACAACAGGTAATATTTCCTTAAGTCCACCTGTACAAACAAATGTGATCCAATATCGCATGAAATCTACTTTTAAGAAGCTTCTCATGTTTTGAGTTGTTGTCCGAAAGGTCATGATTCTACTTTATCTTTATTATTGAGCTCGTAGTGTTTTTGTGTTTTCTACTGAAGGTAGTTTCAATATTTAGCTTTTCATTTACACACATGAAGAGTGAGAATATTAATATTAGAGAATATTAAAAACAAAATATTGTTCTGTAAAGGACTCGTTTTTACTGATAATGGTGTGGTAACATGTAAACAAGCTTGAGCATGAAGACTTAAAGATCAGCACATCAGAAAACAGATTGTTATGGATTATGTAATCTATAATTTATAGATTCGTTATATGATTATAGATTTCGGTCAGGTGACTTGTGGATGAAAAAAATTTTATAACATCACAGATTGACTATAAACCAAAAATTTGATCATTGCTATGAGATCACTCGATGATTGATTGCTGTTCGCAATAACACAAAGGATTTTCAGTTAATTGATTAATTGACTCACAAAACCAGCTGTTTGTGATTTGTTTTATATCAGCAGCTGCTTCTTTAAGTTCAGTGTTTGTACTGTGTGCGTGTGTTTATGCACCGTGGCGGCCTGCATACCTCGAGGAGGAGGAAGAGGAGGAGGACTGGTTTCACAGCTTTTCTGTCAGACTGTGGTTTCACGCCTCCGTCTGACACATCGCTCCATCGCAGGAATTTACATTTAACCATCAGCTGCCTCCGAGCAGTTTACGCTTCATGACAGTCGAGGAACGCCGCACGCTGAACGGCGACATGCTGCCAGACTGAAATAAATCAAAAGACAGAATGAAAAGGAGCTTTATGTGACGGTAAACAAGATTTTAAAAGCTGATTTTTAAGTTAGTGAACAGTTGACTGAAGAGGTGTTAAGTGTTTTGTTTTCCTGCTCTTATTTAACGTGTCGACTTTAAGGTCAGACGTGTTTGTATTTAAATACGGAAACAGAAAGGACTCAGAAAACTGGTTTCACTGCAGGTCATGTTTCTGCAGCTGATGATCCACTGACTGATTTTACATGTCTGACAAACGTTGAATTAAACTCACATTGTGGAGTTTTGTCATCTTTGAAAAAGGAAAGTGAGGTCAGTGTTTGGCAGCAGACACTCTCTCTGCTTCCTGTTTCCTTTAAATATCTGGTTGGTGCGTTTCAGAGCGTAAACGACGAGACGTGCAGAAACGGGGAACTCTGGGAAATCCTCAGCTGACAGCTGATTGTCTTTTCAGACTGCTTTTTATTCAAGTATTCTTCTTTTTTAAATGAGCAAACATGGACAGGAAACATAAGCCCCTCACTGTAAACATTATGACACTGAACAAACTGCTCTGGACTGAAGTTGTGTTTTGGTGTGAGGCTTTTTATTTCCATCGTATCGCAAGAAAAACAGGACCCTGAAGCTTTAACTGATTCTCTGAGAGTGGAAATAAAAATGATAAAAAATGAAGAAGCAGATTTGTGATAATCAGCCAGAATATTTTATTTTCTCCACACAGGAAACAGATTTACTCACTTGAACATTTTTAACAACGAGTCCAGTTATTGATTTATTGATCAGTCTGAAACAGTTTAGACAGTCACAATCTTGTAAGATAAAATCTGAATATTTGCTCCTTCTGGTCTCTTTAATTGATTGTAGTTGAAAGGAGACATAGATAGTTGATTAAAGCTTAAATTCAGTAAATTCAGCAAATTTGGAGTTAGAAAACGATGTGCATTTTAACACCATTTTTTGATGTTTTATAAAGGAAAAGATCAATTTAAAGACTTAATTGATCAATAATGAAAGTGATCTTTAAGTTTCTGCCCTTGAATAATTGAATTTGGTTGGTTAAAAGATTCTTTACATCGCTCCTGTGGGTTAGATCGATTTATTTCCATGAAGCTGATGGAAACTCTTTAAAGGTGTGATGTTGTTGGCTTGTGGAAACAAAACTTGTCCTCCCACCTCGTCCTCTTCTTCTTCTGCAGCTTAAAATATTCAGCAGAAATGTCACAAAAGGGAAACATCAAGAGTTGGTGATTAAATGACATCCAACTTCACTGTGACAGCTGGAAGATTAGACTCCTGTTTGCTCAGCGTTTGATCAATCAGTTAGTCTGATCATTGATCTGCTGCTTCCCTGAGTGTCATACGATGATGAAGCGAATGTTGTCTCGCCTCAATAAACAGTTTGAAGTTTGTATTTGCTGTTAACATGAGATGATGATATTAAATAAATTGAGAGCAAGGTGTTTTTGCTGTAAACATTCAATGTGTTAAAAATGATGTATTAAAGATATAATCTGTAGCTGAGAGGAGAAACTGTTTGATACACGACACTTTAATTATTGGATTATATATTGATGAGCTTTATTTTAGCCGACACAGATGCTCAGATAAAATACGAATCATTAGGTGTTTATTTATTTGTTGTTTTATACTTTATTAGTGAACATTAGAGGACAAAGTGAAGCTGTCTGGAGGACAAACTGCTGCTCAGAGCGCCTCTTTCTTCTTTGATTTGAACTCAGACTCAGACCCCCAATTTGGGGCAAAACTTTATTATTTTTATTTATTATTTTATTTTTAATTTTCTTTGCTGTTTCCCGTCAACTGTTGGGATTCATGGTAGTTAAAATAAAAATAGGTGGATGGAAAACAGAGCTGTTTGACTTCAGTTCATCCTCGTGTGTGGGAGAGCAGCATCTGTTTTTCCCTCCGTCTCTCTTTTTCTTGGCAATGCCTGTCCATCCATAAACGAGGTGTGTGTGTGTGTGTGTGTGTTAGATGGAGAGGCAGCAGCTGTTTTTTTTTTTTTTTTCTTTTCTTTTCGCCAACCTCGTGACCGCTCTCAGCCCCCGTCTTCGGACATCTATTTTCTCCTTGTCTGTTCTATAATAACTCAGCGGCTCAATCCTCCTCCCAGGGGGCGGAGCCACGTATATATATACGCACACACACACACACTCTCTCTCTCTGAAGCTGCTGGTGGTCAACATCAACACACCGTCTTGAGGAGTGTGTTGGTTTACTCTGAACATTCTTGTTCTCCAGATGATCAACCGTTTTACATTCTCGTGATTTTTCCTCTAGCGCCCCCTTCAGGATGAACTTTACACCTGCAGCTTTACTGTGCAGAGTGATTTGTACTGCAACCAACATTTCAGCCAGTAGAAACAATACCAGCAGTAGTAACAGCATTATTATTATTATTATTGGTGGTGGTGGTGGTGGTGGTAGTAGTAGTTACTGTAGTTATTGTAGTAGTTACTGTAGTTATTGTAGTAGTTACTGTAGTTATTGTAGTAGTTGTAGTAGCTGTAGTAAGGATGTGTTGAGAGTCTGTCGGCATCCTGAACGTGTTTTTTTTTTTTGTCCTTGAGAAGGTTCTTGAAGAGTTTTGATTCTCCTCTGGTGTTCAAGAGTCCTTTTTCTGTTTGATGAGTCATTTTAACTCTCAGGAGTCTTTTTTGGTATTTTAAAATGGGTCACGCTGAAAGTTTGGTGTCTTTATTTTCAGGTTAATTTGTGTTAATCCATGTTTAAAAGGCCGGCCAAGGTTTAAAAGAGGTTAAACTGACTGCAGCTTTTCAAGAGATTAAAATCAAAATCAGAAGATGTCACTGTCACATTTGTGTCACTGTCATTATACTGTCGTCGTATTTGATAGTATTTGATATTTGATAAGATTTTACTTTATCAGAGACATATCAGTAATTGTTATTAAACCGAAAACGTTTACAGATTTGCTTCAACCCAGTATGAACCATCTGTGTGACATTTCTTTAGTACTTGTTCTGTCAGAGAAACCACACTGATCCACAACATGATGACAAATGTTCCAGGTTAGTCCTGGAAAGTCCTGTATAGTTACTGAAATGTAAAAACACTGTTTTTTTATATTTGACAGGTCGGTGTGTGTGTGTGTGTGTTTGTCACATCTGAGCGGCTTCCTCTGCTTCAACACTACATTTCCCATGGAGCTTTGCACTGACACACACGCTGTTCTGCCATGGAGCCACCAGTCAGGTACGTGAACACACACACACACACACACACTCCAGTCCTGTTCCAGCTCAGCTCCTTGCAGTCAGAGTGTAACGTCTGCAGGATGTTTATTGTGGTCACATGAAAAACATTGCTGTTTTCTGCTCACTTTGAGTGTGTCTGCCACACACACACACACACACACACACACACACACACACACACACACACACACACAGACAGAAAAAACATAAACAAACATAATTTTGTGTGTGTGTGGGGTTGGGGGGGGGGGGTTGGCACCGGTGATTACTCCTTAAAACTTAATTAGCCAATCGCCCTCCCCTCCTCCTCCTCCTCCTGCTGCCCTTTGAGGAGATTAACCTTTGACCCCACAGCTGGCGGCAGAGCTGGCCAATCAGGAGGCTTCCTGGCTTTTAATTGTTGGGCTCTGATTTTGAGCTGTCATCTGGTTTGATTAATAACCACAGAGCAGAAGAGCAGGAAGAGTGCTGATTACACCAAGTCCTGAGAGTGAGTGTGTGAGTGTGAGAAAGGTGAGGTCGTGCCTTGAACACAGACCACGTGTGTTTGTGTGTTTGTTGTTTATTTAAAAGTGTTTCTTGCTTCGTGGTTGATGATATTTCTGGTTTCTGCATCGCTGAAAGTTTAGAAACAGAAAAAAGTGTCTCAGTTGAGCTTCAGAGTTCGACAGCAACAGAATAAAAAATCTGAAGTTTGTCTTTGGGTTCAGGGTCTGTCAGTCCTTGACAGCCTTGAAATGTCCTTGAAAGATTGGCAGTCTGAGCTCTTCAGTCTGAGCAGGCAGGTAGCAAGACGTGATGACTTATTTTGTTTATAAAGATTAGATTTTTATGTTCCTTTATATTAATTAAAACTCGATATAAACAGGTTCATTATCAAATCCAAGATTTTCAGTTCACTCACACAGTGTTTGGAATAGTTGCTTTTAAAATTGCATAAATGATGAATTGATGAACTTTCTTTATCCTTGTTGAGTTTTTTTATTTCCCACTTTAAAATCTGTCAAAGTTAGTGAATCTGTTATCGTCTGTTTTTGGAGCAGTTTGACTTCCCTGATTAGCTTTCTCAAAGTCTGCGTAGAAACGAGGCAGACTGCTGCTTTTGTTTCATGACGAGGTGACTCAAGTGTCTGAGAGCTGACAGACCTTCAAACAGAGCCGGCCAGTCTGCAGCACAAAATCACTCCCATATGTCCCTCAGCAGCCACGCCCCCCCCTCCATCGCCGCCACCGCCGCCCTGCACGCTGCAGCTCAGCTTACTGTACCACCTGATGATCAAGTCCACAGAGTATCACCAGAACATAAAAAGGATTTAAAAAGGATTACAGCTTTAGTTTCTCTTATAAAGGAAGAACTTAAAGGTGCATGTGTTCATTCAGAGTGAAGATGTTTGTAGTATTTTAGGCTGATTTGGACAGAAATTAGGATAAATTTAAAGTACATCATCAATCAGAATCAGGCTTATTACAACATGCAAGGAATCTGTCGTGATATGAATGAAAATGAAATGAAGAAGAATTATGTACCAGTATGCCATAAAGTCTGCTTTTATGATCGATTATCATCCTTCAGTGATCAGTAAATATAAATATTAGATATTAGATATATTAATATTATAAGTCCTCAGTATAATGTAGTCCAGTACAGCTCCACTTTTACATCACTTTGTATTGTCAGTTTTGGATTCAATAACATCACAGCAGAGCAGTTAGATTGATCAGGTCTACCTAATAAATAATAATGATGATCAGAGAAGCTGTTGATCGACGTGAAATAACCAGTTTGTGATTAATCCAGTATATTTAATAAATAAATAAAATAAAATTATATAAACTTAACGCCTTTGGTGCTGAAATCATCTTAAAATCAAATATTAGGGCTCATACAGCACCATATATTAAAGACCACAGTGGAAACAGGCTATATCATCATAACTAATCTATAAATGATAATCACAGGGGAGCTGTGTGCCGCAATTAATAAACACAAATAATATCTGAGTTATTAGTAAATAATCAAAGTATAAAGGCCCCTTTTGTTTAATATTCATGATATAAATTAAAATGAGCTCTCTCTAATTAAAACCTGTACATCTAAAGGTTTGTTTTAATGATAACGATAAAAAGGACTGAAGGTGTAATCAGTGATATGTTTATTAATTTTTTATCTGATGTACCTGCACACAATTCGATTGTGGATGTATTGATTGATAGATGAATTGATAGATTGATGGATGTATTGGCAGGTGATGCTGGAGTTTCTCTGAACTGTGTTTTTATCAGAAACTCTTCAGATAAATTCGGCTTAGTGAGTCTCTGAGAGTTTTCAGACGCTTCAGAAAGCAGCTCGTACATATATGACGTATTTCTCAAGAAGTTTGTGAGTTCAATCGTTATTTATTATTATTATTGTGATAATTGATTCATCATTTAGTCCAGTCATGTCTTCTGACATCCCCCAAAATATTCATTTTACAACAATATGAACACTCCAGAAAACATTAACGCCTAATCGATTATCAAAATAGATTAATTTTTCTTTTGAATGACAAATTGTTCGAGCTGTTTCAGCTGCATTATCACAATCGGCACGACTCATCTTTTTTTAATGTTTATAAAGTTTTTATAATGTGAAATCTGAGAAAATAAGTGTGACAGCTGCTGTGTAGGTGCATTGTGGGAAATGTAGGACCCCATGTTTTTGAGTTTGAGCCATGTGAGGGGCTAAAAGTGACGCAACCTCGTCCTCTGCTGCACTGATTTTAATATTTATTCTCAAATCTGTGTCTTGTTACCTTCTGATCGGACACACACTCTGTAACTGCTCCCGCGACTTAAATAAATCTGTTTTTTTAGGTGTAAGGAGTTTCACTGTCTACCTGGATTGTTTTTAGACACTTTGAACAAGTCGGCATAAAACACTTGGAGGTTAAAACTAAAAAAAAAAAAAAGAAACTTCCAGATCGTGAGCATCCAGAGACTTTTTTTCTGTGTTTCTGGCTTTTACTTTGATTTCTTCTTATTTTGGACATTTTACATTTCTTCCGTAACTTTCTATTCCTGTTTCTGCTTCTATATTTATTTTCCTCTCTGCGTTTTTTCCAGTTCTTTCTCTGTGTTTTGGGTTTCTTCCCCAGCACAGGACCACCTATATCGTTACACCGGCCGTGCTCGGCTCTGTGGCTTGGCTGCAGTTTCCAAGGCGACACGGTGGATGAAACCATCCGGCCTCCGTGCACGGAGTCCAGCCTCTGACCAGACCACCCACTCGCCCACGCTCGCTCACAGCCAGCACTCTGTCTGCTGCTCTTAGTTATATTTTACTGTGAATGTTTTCTTGTCTGAGCTCCAGTCTCTCCAGTTTCCACTCCTTCAGACTGGGAGCCGACCAGTGCAGCAGGGGAGGCAGAAAATGAGCCCCAACGTCAGCCTCTGATTGGCTCTAGGTGCTGTGGGGGCGGTACAAACGCCAGTGACGTCAGTGATTGGTAGATGACGGCTAGTTAAAGATGATTGACAGCAGATGAGGGCGGGGCATAGCAGTAAACTCTCTAAGAAAAAGTTGTTCTCACAGTCGACCACAGCGAGGACGCTATCAGAGCCGGGGTTTCCTTTTTGTGTTTGTGTGTGTGTGTCGGGGTGTGTTTTTCATTACCTGCCTCCCACATTCCAGCAGCAGTCGGAGGGGGAGGGAAGATCAGCTGACAGCCGCTGCAGCTTCAAGGCAGCAAAGCAAATTTAGTCGATCGGTCTGTTACAGAAGATCCAAAACTATTTTAATAATCTGTTGATTGTTTATCAGTCTGTTATTAAGAACAGATGCTTCACTTTCTCTGTTTCCAGCTTCAACAATGGAAGGATTGTTTTTATATTGTGAGCTGCAGTGATCAATCAATGAATGAGCTGATCAGATAACACTGCTTATAATCATTCGGTCTTAAAGGTCATTTTCCTCAAGTAAAAACCTTTTGTTCAGGTCTTCCAGTGTGAGGATTCTCTGCTTTTCTATTTCTAGTTTCATATGATTATAAACTGAATCGTTTTGGGGTTTGACTGATTCATTAATTATTCATTAAAAATAGTTTATCATTATAATTGTTTTAGTAAACGTTCACTGCTTGAAGCTTCTCTGAAGATTTTCTGCTTTTCTTCGTCACATGATAGCAGACGTCTGTAAAAACGAGCAATTTGATTAGATGTGAAAAATACCAGATTACATTTTCTTTGAGGCTGTCTAAAGATGGTTCTTCACTTACTTAGCTTACAACACTATTTTCTTTTATTTTAGAGTCTAAACTACAAAAAACAACAGATGAACTGATGATGAAAGTAATCAATAGTTTTATCAATAGTTGAACAGTTAAAGCAGAGAAATAACATTAAATATTTGTTTTGCTCTCAAAATGATCATTTTTCAACTTTGGACACTAAACAGGAAAATAATACTTTCAGGAAAACTGATTTCAGCTTCTCAAGTGTGAATCATTTCAGTTTTTTTACTCCTCTGTGGCAGTAAAGTGAATATTTCTGAAACCAGACGTTGAACCAGCAGCTGGGCTCAGTTGGAGCTCAGTTAGCCGACTGGTTGAACTGGGACGTTGATTTATGATCATCATGTTGTTTTTATTGGTCCGAGTGTGTTTGTTTTATGACTCAGCCGCGGGACAAAGCCAGCCCTGTGCCAGTGATGGACAGACCTGTTACTATGGCGATCAGAGTGATTAAAATCACCTCCAAGGAACCACGTCGTCCTGGTTTATGACTTTATTGCTCTGTGACCGGCCCGGCGTCTGTCTGCAGCAACGCTGATGGAAACGCTGCCATCAAACCTTCGCTCTGCTGTAAACCTGACCCTGTGGATGCTGGGTAGTTTGTGTTGCAGTAACACGATAAATGAAGAGTGGGAGCTGATGAAATAAACGTTGGTCCTCCGGCAGCAGATCTCCTGTCAGCCTCTAATCGAGTTAGGCTGCCCACTCTCTAATAAATAAGATGAGTGTGTGCAGATGAACAAGGAAACTCTCCCTGAGATCACTGAAACCAAAAGTTCATTTTATTTCATTTAAATTACAGACATCCTTTCTTTATAGTTACGTAATATCCATAACTCAGATTAAAACCTGCTATAATCAGTGCAGCTTACTTTTTCTGTTAGCTGCATGTCTGATAAGCATCAATGAAGTGAAGTTTTCTTTACAACTTCACATCTTCGCATGGAAATCTTTAAACAGACCTTTTCTCAGTGGGAAATTGATCCACAGGATTGTCATCTGTCGTCTGTCTTTTCGTCTGTAATTTAACTTGAACTAATAAGTCGATCTGGGGGAAAGGCCTATCACAGGTTATCCAAATGTGATGAATAACTGAATAATTGAATAGCTGAATAATTAAGCACTCAAGATTATTACGGATTCATTTTATCATTTGACTGACGTTAAACATTATGATCATTAAGACTTGAATAATGTCTTTATTGGCATTTACCTTAAAGATATAGTCCTGAGGTTCCTTCTGATAATCAATCATCAGTTATTAAAGTTTTAAGGAAGATCAGCAGGATCAGAAAGAGAAGAAGAAAGCTGCTTCTGTTTATTTTTGTTTCCTTAAAGTGGATTAAAAATCCTCCTCTGAACAGCGTCTTTAACTAACCCCACTGAAGAAGAACATTCAAGATGTGTGTGATTAGATAAAAGATGATGGTGATGATGATGAAGGGGAGGAGGCAGAAGATGCAGGGAGGAAGAGGCCCGCAGTGCCGCTCACCGTGGCTCGGGGTATTCTGGGTATTCTTATGCTAATCCATCGCCGGGGATGAGGCGCAGAGCAGCCAAGCAAACAATGGCAGTGGAGCCAGAAAGTCTGGCCTGCAGTCTCCCAGGCCCTGAAAGGCATGTCGGGCAGGGCGCCGACACCAACGGGAGGCTGCTGCAGCACCCAGAGGCCCGCCTGCAAGGAGGGGCCCCTGGAGGGGACGGGGAACGGGGCCAAGATAGAGGAGAGAGAGAGGAGGAGAGGAGGAGGAGGAGGAGGAGGTGGACAGGAGATGGAAAACTGGAGGGGAGGAGAGAGGGAAATGAGGAAACAACAAATGTAGAAAGAAGAGGAAAAAAGAGTGAAAGGGAAAAGCTGAGAGACAAATGAAGAAAGATTTAGAAAAATAAGAAGTCAAAATGAAGTTTGTCACATCCAGGCTACCGTAGCTTTCACCTCTTCTTCTGTCGTGTTCCTGTAGCTGTCACATCGTAGTATTTATCTTTTGTGTGTCCACCTTATGGATGTGTAAAGTTAATCCAGTTTGCTAAGCAGCCATCATCGTCCCTCCCACACTCGTTGATTAACTCGTTGAGTTAGTTCTCTGGAAGGTGATGCGAAAACACCAAACATACAGTTTCATCACAACTGATCAGATAATCTGAAGTCTCTTACTTTGAAGAAATGTTTTATTTCCAGCTTCTTAAGCCAGTTTTATATCATTATAAACAGAATATTTTCAGGTTTTGTCTTTGAGCTCCAAGAAACTGATGAACATTTTTCTGACACGTTATAGACTAAATGTTAAAACTGTGTTAATTGATCATATTAATTGATGTTGATGATCAGACAGCTGATGAAACAGTAAACAGTCGCCGCCCTCCTCGCCGTGCTCCGCCCCGGCTGTCCGGTTGCTTCTCTCCCCCAGCACCGATCCCAATCTCCCTCATTACTGCATTTATTTGTAGAGCTCAGGAGCTGTCGGCCTCCAATCAGGCCTCTGTGCCGTTTATTTAGTCTGCCGCCGCTCTTCCAGAGCAGGAAGTAGAGACGCATTAAGGCTTGATTATTGACGTCTGGGCCCTCACGCTGCCGTCCGTCCGGGGGAGGAGGATTGTGGAGTATTATTAATGCCTGTAGCCTCCACTGCCCCCTCCCTGCCAAGGTCCAGTGTCATTTTACTCTCTCTCTCTGAGGAGCTGAGTTAGTAAATCAGAGCTGCTTCAGAGAAACAAGCTGTCCACCATTTAGATATCGTAAAACACAAAGTTCAGCGCTGTCCTGAAACATTTCTAAAGCACTAGGTCTGAGGAATAATTGGAAATCATCTGAGGCTCTGACAGGTGAAGGGAAGAGAGGAATTTAACTTTTGACTTTAATTCTCTTAAATTCTTTCACAGTAACGAGACTTTTTCCACTGATGAGCTCAGAGGGGATGTAAAACAAACGACTAAACACCTGCTGACCTCCAGAGAATTTTAACTTTAATGTTGTGCATGTTCACCATGCTGCTAACAGACTCGTTTTGAACTTTAAGTCCTAATGTGGCTTTTTGTTTTGAGATGACATTACATTCAAAGGCACTGAGATATCTTTTGTCAAAAAGAAGAGAAACTTTAAAACTGAAACTATGAACAATGAAAAATCTTTAATAAACAGAAACATACAGTGGTTAAAGGTTTTGTTTGGTTGAGCTGAAAAGTAGCACTGCAGCTGGTGATCTTCATTATTGATGAATCTGCTGAAGTTAATTTATGAATTAATCGATTCATTATTTTGTTTATATATATGTTACATATATTTTGTTCCATCAGCATTTGATGCAGCAGAGCATTTGAATGTTTGGCACTTTTGCTTTACAAATAACTCAATCGATCAATTTGATCAAGAATCATAGCTGTTTAATATTAGTCCGTAAACTAATTTAATAATCAACTAATCATTTACCTCCACAGAAAAGTTATGTTTCGACCCTGAAAATAGTATTTTTACTAAAGATTTGAGCTATGTCTGTGAAACCGAACAGTCTCTGTTAATGAAGACGCTGATGTGGTTGAAAGCTCTGGATAAATGTAGTAAGTCTACTTTAATTGAAGTGTTTTGTTTTCGGTTTCAAACCAGTGTTGTGATGTTTCTAGTGGGAACTGAACCTCTAACCCTGTCAGTATTTGTGCCGCGCTCTGCATTAAACCGGCTAAAACAAATCCTAGTAATAATACAAGTAATCGCAGTATAACTGGGCGTATTTCCTTTATTAAAAACTCCTCATGCAGTCTGCTGCAGTAGCCAGCAGTCATGGCGATGTAATATCATTTTACATAATAGTTTTTATAGCTGGCTACCTCTCCAGCCAAATGAAAAGTTATTATACCCAGAAGCATACAACTTCCATAAAAGCCTTTAAAGAGCTCGCTTTCTTCTACAAGTCTTATCCCACTGCTTGGGTTTCTATCCCACCAAATTTCCCAGCATCCCCGGAGCGGTGTGACCTCAAATTCCTTCCCCTGGGGGGGCTGGCCATGGCTCAGTGGTTCCCTAGAAGGGCTGTTTATTCTGTACAGGTGGGGCTGACAACAATACCTCCTTTCATTCCCGTCATACTGAATGTTCCTCCTCCAAGACTCTGATGTCACGTCCAGCTAGCGGCTACGCTACATTAATCGCTGAGACGTCCAGAGGAAGGGGGGGACAGGACGGTGAATAAGACTGTTCACATCAGACTGTTCACATCAGATCAGTATCAGCTTTATTGGCCAGGTATGTGTAGCACATACAAGGAATTTGACTCCGGTTTTTATACTACCCTCTCATACTTAGAAGGTCAAGCAAATGGAAAGAAATAAGTAAGTTAACATAGCATAAACATCATAAACATAACATTACATAACATACACATGACATAACTTAAAGTGTGACTATGGAGTGCAATGGAGTGAGTGCAGTGATGCATTTGTACGGCTTAAGAACAGATATCTTATATGTACAGAATATACAGTATGTATACAGTGTATGTGTGTAAAGACACACACACACACACACACACATATATATATATATATAAATATATATATGTGTGTGTGTGTGTTTACACTGTTTACATACTGTATATTCTGTTGTTGTTCATCAGAGCGACAGCCTGAGGAAAGAAACTGTTCTTGTGTCTGGTTGTTTTGGCGTACAGAGCTCTGTAGCGCCTGCCGGAGGGGAGGAGGTGAAACAGGTTATGTCCAGGGTGTGATGGATCTGCAGTGATGTTACCTGCCCATTTCCTGACTCTGGACACGTACAAGTCCTAAGTCCTGCGGTGTAAAACTGGATCAGCAGCTCCTGAGGCAGGTTGAACTTCCTGAGTTGGCATGCAGGAAGTACATCCTCTGCTGGGCCTTCTTCCTGATGGCGTGTTGATGTTGGACTCCCACTTCAGGTCCTTGGAGATTGTGGAACCAGGAACCTGAAGGTTTCCACAGCAGACACCGTGTTGTTCAGGATGGAAAGGGGGGGCAGCAGCAGTGTTGGGGGGCTCCTTCTGAAGTCCACTGTCATCTCCACAGTTTTAAGCGTGTTCAGCTGCCAGGTTGTTCTGACCGCACCAGAAGGGCCAGCTGTTCCACTTCCTGTCTGTACGCAGACTCATCACCGTCCTGGAATCAGATGATTGATGGGAGAAAAAAACAAAACATCAGGACGACTCTCTAAGCTTTGATTTTTACTGAAATATTGTATCATTTTATCCTTGTCTCAAACAGTTGTCAAAAACATCAATACAACAGTGTCTGTTTTGACACTGTTTGTCAGGAATTGATACTTTATTGATTCCTGATTATCGGGAGATCTTGAACCTGCTGTGAACGTCTTAAAAACATTATTAGTAGATTTCTGGGGGCTTGGCTAGCTGCATTCGAGAAATCTCTGGTGTTGGTTGGCAGGGGGAAGAAGGAGGTTGTTTTTTGACTGAGAAACAGAGCGAAGGATCAGAGACGAGTTTGAACATGACGAAGAGGAGGAGGAGGAGGAGGAGGTGAAAGTTACCTGACACTCAGAAAGTTTGAGGACTTTTATTTTTTTAACCCTCCTCTCTTCGATGAACATTTTATTTAGCTGACAGTTGTTTGTTTTCTCTGGTATCTCGGCCTCCAGTTTGACTTTTTTTTGGTCTCCACGTCAGTCAGCGGCCGTGTGTGTGTGTGTGCAGTCGTCTTACCTTGTGTTTTCAAAGGGAAGTCGATGTGTCGGGTAATTTAGGAAGGGTGTGTGTGTGTGGAGGGGGAGGCAGCTTCCTGTCTTGGGGGCTCATAACAGACTGCCCTTCCTGAACCTGCCTCGTCTTGTCGGCCTCCGTCTGAGCGTCTGAATGTGTCTTTGTGTGTTATCTCATCGAGGAGCTGCTGCTGTTGTTGTCGTCGGCCTCTAAATGGAGCGAAGAGCCACAAACAAACTTTCAGGTTTTGTTGTGGCAGCGAGGTGAAGATATTTTCACTTCTCTGTTATCGACACACCGACACACAGACCAGTGTGTGTGTTTCTGCAGCTCACACACTCTCCCTCACATCTCACAACCCACACACACACACAATTCCTCATTTTCATTCCCGCTGTTTCTCATTCACATTGTTGTCTGTACTCGAGTTTGAAAATAAAAAGTCACCACTTTACTCTTTTAACCCAAAAGCATTTTTCAGCAGGTAACAAAGTGCTTCACAGCAGTCAGGTTAAAACAAACTACAGCAGTCAGGTTAAAACAAACTGCAGCATCATGTTATCAGACTGTTGCTGGGTCGAGTTCAAACCAAAGTTTTAAAACCATAGAGTGTTTCCTTTTCTGCATTTCTACGAGCACTAAACGATGATTCAGAGCAAATCTTTGGGCATTTTCAGTTGTTTTTAACTGTGAAGCAGAACAGGCAGGCTGAAAATTTTGACGTCTTACTCAAACTACAAACTTTAAAAGTAATTTGAATAGATATTAAAGAATCACACAGTGTTTTGTTCTGCTGCGGTGTCGAGTGTTGGTGAACTTTAGATTTTATACCTGAACACTGAGCAGGACGCTCACTTTGTTTCTTTAAAGGTGAGAGGAAATCTGATGCTCTCACTTCACAGGTGATAAGTATTATTATTGATTAGCAACTTTAAAAATCAAATGGATACCCAGAACCCTTTACATATACAATACATACACACTTATTCATATACTTGGTGTGTGTGCGTGCGCGTGCGTGCGTGCGTGCTCATCTCCTCAGTCAGTTATGTGTGAAAACTGGGTCACAAGCCCCGGGCAAATGAAAAGTGACAGACACCGGTAGTGCATCTAATTGACACTCACTCACTCACTCACGCACTCACTCTCTCTCTCTCTGACTGTGACAGGTCGTTCTTCAGCGTCTGTATTTGCAGAACGTTTCTGAACAAACAGTTTGATAGTCAGATGGACAGTTAGCGGACACCACCACCGAAGAAGAGGAGGAAGTGGGAGAGCTGAGCCAGACCTGATCAGACTAAACCAAACTAAACCTGATCAGACTAAACCAAACTAAACCTGATCAGACCGGATCACTTTGGATCCAAACCGTCTTTAATCAGCTGATTTTATTCTGTGTTTTTTCTGTCTGCAGGGTTTTGGACCCACAGAGCCAGTGAGACAGAGGACCACCTGATATTGTGATATCGCCTCAAACCTGAACCCCATCCTGTCGTCTCCCCCCTGCACCCCCCCAGCTCGACCTCATCTGGAGCTCCTCCCACCCTCTCCCAACCTCCCCCCTCTCTGACTCCTGCTGCGGATTAAAGACTCATCGACCAGCTGTCCGCCAACGTCTGAGCTCGGCCAGGTCCAGGTCCAGTCTGAGTCCAGTCCTGCTGCAGGATGGCAGGCCTGCCGCTGTGTGTGGCTGTGATGGCCGCCGCTCTCCTGCTGACGCTGAGAGCTGATGGTGAGATGTTTAAACTTTATTGATCTCTGTGGGTGACATCAGGCTTCATGGTCCAACCTGAGGCTTGAGGCCCCCCATGTGGGTCGTCTGCACAACCGGGGTCACAAGATAAGATTAGAAATATTAAGATTATTTAAAGTTTCTCACATTACAAAACACACATCATGACAAGAACAGGTTTACTTCTTCTGCAGTCCACACATTTTCAAAACTTAACTTTATATACATTTGTGAGATAAATTATTCATTATTTTTATTCATCATTATTTATGTTGCTTGAACATGATTGATTAAATGATCCGTATTGATCTGTCAATCAGCTTTCTGAGCTTAAAATAAGACGGTATCCTGAGGAGACACTTTAAAACTGTGGTTCACTTTGTGAACTTTTTCTCATGTCACACACACACACACACACACACACACACACACACACACACACACACACATATATATAAGATAACAGTAAGACAACAGTACAGAGGATGCTGAAATATGTGATTACTTCAGTAGGTAGCTTTATAAACAGGAAGGTAGGTGGATATGATGGCATGTATACAGTATATACAGTGAGAATAAATTTATGTTTGAGGGATGATATTTATATGTTAAAACAGTAAGCAGTGTGTATATAAAAATGATAATTTAAAATATAAAATGATGTGTTGTGGTTTAAAGTAAGTTCGTTAGTCAGTTTAAGGTCTTTTAGAGTGAGTCGGCCCTGAAAGTGTTGTAGTTCATCAACGATGAGTGAAACCGAGTGGAGATCGTCTCCTCACACCTTTACTGCAGAAACACACCTGAGACGTGAAATACTGTAACCTGAGAAGATGGTGTCAGAGAGCGGTACATGATTCAGGTTCTGCTTCAATGAAAGTGTTTAAGGTTTGACTTTAAACACTGGATTGTGTGAGCGGAGGCTGAAACGTCGAAGCGTCTCATCAGAGTCGATGAATTACAGCGTGTAAACGGATGATTACGGCTCAGAGGACCTCCGTCACGTCGGCCTCGGTGTGTCTCAGATTTTTCCTCCTGGATGGTCGTCGTTTTAAAGTTGGAGCTGCTGAGTTACTCATTAACCCTTCAGTGTGTTTTCAGGGAGATAAGCAGGACTTTCAGACTGACATTAACATAAAGAGTCATCTGTAATCAGCACCCCCTCCCTGAACACACAGATCTGTATCAGACGCCTTTTGTTAAACCCTGATTAAGTGTCAATTGGCTGATAAACTTTAGAAATGAACCTGCGGAAACAAAAGAGTCGACTCCCCACAGAAACATTTTCACTCACGTTCCTCAGAGCGATCTTTTCTTTATTCTACAGCTCGAGCTTGTGGGACTAATAAAGGAAATCTGAATCTGTTTACAGACAGATATCTACACAATATGTGTAGATGTACGAAATATTATATAAAACATTATTTCTGAAAAAACAAGAAACAAGAAAAACAAGTTATAGGAGGATTAATAGGAGTTTTTTTTAATCTGAGGACAGATTGTAGCGTTTCTGGGTGGGAAACATGTTGGTGTATTGTGGACAAACGTAAAGATAAACACACGTTTTTATATATTTTCTTGTTGTTAACATGCCGTGTGTGTGTGTGTGTGTTCAGAGTCATAAAACTTCAGCTCTGAACATGAGAGAGGTCACCGCCTGACCTGCCAATCACTGACCTACAAACACACACAGCCGGCCGATAAGAGCGGGACGGCCGAGTGTTACCGACTGTGATTGACTCAGTCTGATAACACACACACACGGTCATCTGGGGAGGAAAAGGAGAGGCTCTCTGTCGTCTTATCAAACTGTTTTTCCAGTCGTTTGTTCACATCTCCTCCGCCTGTCGACCTCGGCTTCAGTCATGAGTACAAACTGGTTCAAACATTTAAATCAAGATGTTTGGAAATCAGTTTGTGTGCAGTTTTTTTTTTTTTAACGAATACATTTAAAAGCATCTCAACAAACTTCAGAACTAAAAGGCGATCTAAATGCTGTGTTGGAGGTTTTAACAGCCTGAAAATGTTAAAGACGTCATAATGTTGTTTGAAAAGTCGAAGAAAACCTGGAGGGAGGAGTGATGTTTGAAATGTTAAACTCTTCTTTTCCCTCTCTTTATGAACATTAAAACACTAATTCTCCACTCTAATATAATACAAACAGATTGAAAGTGTTGAAGAAGAGGTTAGAGAAAAGGCTGCAGATAAGCACACAGACAAACGAACAATCAAACTCCTGAGCTTCAACCCACGTTGGTGTAAGGCGACATCAAAGTGGAGGTTTCCTCTATCAGCAGCTGTATCGGCCTCACTGACTCTCCCTGCAGGAAGCTGTTGAGCTGATTGTTGCCACTCTCACTTCCTCTCGGCACATTAACCGCTTCCTGTATGGTACTATACGAGCTGTCGGCGGCGCTAAATGCTCCAAACAGCCATTGTTCTCCGGAAATATCTGTCAGTCCCTCCGGAGACACATTCACCCTTTGAAACACCGTTTATTTCCCTTTTCTGAGGTTTTTCTGCTGCAGCCGCTGAACACCGGCCGGCTGATTTTACACCTCAGCCTCATTTCATACATCAGCTTTTTATTTTTAATACAGAACAGCGACATATCAGTCAGGTGGTGAGTGAAATGAAGCAATCTTTAATTTTTGAGTCATTTATTAATCAAATTAGTCTGTAAAATGTGAAAAAAATGCCCCTAAAATGTCTTTTTTTGTCCCACAGATTCAAAAGGATTCAGTTTCCAAAGATGTAAATTGATGTTCTGTACAGAATTTAAATCCAAAGTTTAATATATATTTCTTCACAGAAACACGTCTGGCTCCATTTACACATTTCACTTTGTCCCGAATCAAATCCAGATTTGGAGTTTTATATTGTTTTTTTATTTGATAAATCTTCTGAAACTTGTTAATCGTCATTATTAGGTGATTAGCTCAGGTAGAGCAGCTGAAATGAACTCAAAGCCAAATATTACACCACCATGAGAGGCCTTCAAAATAAGAGCATAGAGTAAGGATGGCTCAGAAAAAGTAAACAAAATCATCAAGAGCAGTAAATGAATCTGGGGTTACGTTCACGTCAGGACCGAGTTGTGATAATCACAGCTGTTCAGAGCGACACGAGAGAGGCGAGCGAGCCGGACGTCCCGTCAGGATTCGGTAACGGATTCGATCTCGATTTTTAATCATCAGCATCGGTTTGAAATGTGTCGACCTGCGGAAGTGGTGACTGCTCGTAACAGGAGAAAACTCTCCGTCCTGCTCTTACACTGTAAATCTGAGTCGTCTCTTCAGATTGTGTGCTGATATTTAGGACGTCAACTTCATTTAAATGTCATTTAATCTCCAGAACAGTTAAAAATCTCCACTTCGCTTCAATAAACTGAGACCTTTATCATCATCTTATATTCACTGTGAGGCGTTTTAATGTTGTTCGATTAAACCTGCGAGCTTTTCATCACAGGAAGTTTGTTTCTCTCATCTCGTACCGTCGTTCCTCCTCCCCGTCTCCAAGGTCGGAGCAGAGGGAGGCGACACCGATCGGTCTCTCTGGGTTTCGTTGTGGTTGACAGCTGATCCGTCTTCTGTTATTAGTCTCACTAAAGAGGTGACGCTGATTCCCTGCAGGTCTTCAACCTTCATCACAGTAGAGCTGCAAAAAGATCTTTATTAAGTCACTTCAGTTCACAACACTTTATTTTTTACCTCAACAAACACATGAAACAATCTAAATATGAAAGTGTAAGATAGAAGTTCGTGTCTGGTCCAACTCCAACGTCTTGCTTTTTTCTTGATGCAGTTTCTCTCTTCTTTCTTTCTATAACAAATATTATAAAATGTGAATATTAAAATAATTTAATGAATCAGTCCATACACAAAGGAAATGGCTGAATGTACCAAACTTTGTTCATCCATCATGTAAATCCTGAAAAATGTGATTTAAAGAGACTTAAATACTAAATACGATACCTGAGTTTTTATACAGATACAGAAACCAAAAACACTTTTATATAGCTGAGAAATATAAACATGTTTTCTACAAATCAAATATTTCTCATAAAGTCAGATAAAGAACAGACAGTCTAAAACCAGCCACAATAATCAGCATCAAAAAACATTGGTCACATTTAAAACTATTAAATATCATATTCTGATAAAAGCACCCAGAACTAAAAGTAATAATATGATTATTACCTTCGTCCTGAAGGCAAAGTCATCAAACGTTTCTTTGTAGGAGCGTTTATGAAGACCATGTGAGTGTGACGGGTAACGCTCGTCTGTAAAGTCACTCATATTTACACATCGTTTGTTTGTTTAGCCATGCGTGACGTCCCAGACGGGTGGAGTTTATCACCTCAAGGAGATGACGGTGACTTTCAGATACAGTGCGACCCAACTCTCCTTCACCCACACTTCACCTCCTCTGCTGAGGCTGAACTGAGACGTGACAGCTCATAAAACAAACGCTCCATGACCTCCGAAGTAGATGTGACAGATCTGTGTTTATTTATTATTTTTCTTTATTCTACTGAAAACTTTTACTCCACCACATCAGAGTAGATTATTGTAGTTTTTGTACTTTAAAATTATGTATCGCAGACAAAATTTGTGAAGGTGTCACTTTGAGTAACTGATGAAACGAACCGAACAATTAAGATTAATCAAAACTTTAATCCACAAAAAAATTCACATTCAATAAAATAGTTAGTAAATCCTGCTTTTACATTGATGATGAGAAATATTAGGTCAACAGAACAGACCACGTTACACACTTTCTATTGATTATACTTTGACTGAAGAAATATCTACATACATACACAATAAATACAGTACTCTTACTTGTAACAGAGTATTTTTACTTTGTGGTATTAATACTTTTACTGCAGTAAATGATCTGAGTACTTCCTCCACTAAAGAGAGGAGGAGATGTAATTTCTAGATGATCTACTGCAGTTTTAATGTTCATTAATCCAGTGTGTTGTTTTCTGAAACAGTTGGAGTATCAGTGGAGTTTTATTATCTTTAATGCTTCACATATTTGCAGTCAGTGAGTCATCGTTGACGAACTCGCAGTCGTAAAGTTTCTCTGCGTGAGAGCGGAGCAGCCAGACCACACCGGCCGCACCACAACCAGCAAAGACACGGCAGCACATAAAACAAGCGCTCCTCAGTCTGCCTTCACCAACCGCTCACCCACGTTCCTCCCTTCATACGTATTAAAAACACACTTTGGTTTCTCCTTCTTAACTGCACATCTTCGATTAATATTAAGGATTGCAAATAACTGATTACTTTCATCAGTGCTTCATGTTTTAGTTTTAAAAACGGTTAAAAATGTACACGCAGAAACCAGCTTCAGTTAACAAAGACGTGAAACAAAAGAAGAAAATCTCTTGAAACTGAAACCAGAGAATCAAACAATGACAGAGAAGTTTCCAGTTCATTTTCTTTTGATGGACTAATCGTTGCAGCTGTATCGATGCCTTTCAGTTTTATCGTCTTTAATGCTCCACATATTTGCAGTCTGTGATTCATCACTGACGAACTCTGTCGTAAAGTTTCTCTCCGTGAGAGTGAAGCAGCGAGCTTTGAGTCTGCAGGCCGACACGTGAAGCTGCTTCACCTTCAGGCCGAGCGTCCACGTCCGCTTCGGAGGATGCCGGCCGACGGCGTGTGGATGTAAATAAACGGACGCTGTGCCTTTAAGAGCGCGTGCGGAGCGTCTGATTACCCAGAATGCTCTCTGCCAGACCTCAGTCTCCACTCTGACTGCGACACAATTAAGCACACATGTGGACGAGACGCTCGCTCGCAAACACACAGCAGCCATTTCCAGCCTGCCGAGCCGACCTCCTCACGAGAGTCCTCAGCCAATCAGAGCTGTCGTGGGCCGAGGGGGGGCACAGGGGGTGAGGGGTGGTCAGGTCAGTCTAGACAGTGATGACATCATTGCTTAGCTTGCCTTTTTCATTTTCATGTTTTTCATTTGAGATCAGATTCAGCACGTGAGCACGAGACAGAAACCTCCTCTGACTCCCCGACCCCCCCTCTTACCTATCGCTCTGTTTCACCTTTGACCTCTCACACTGCCCCCCCCCCTTACCTGTCGCTCTGTTTCCTCCCGACCTGTTGATGTATTTGCCCCTCGATCCATCACTTTGTAGCTTCTGTTCGTTTTCCTGTGAAACTTCAGTGTTTTGTGGTCTCAGTCTGACGCAGAGACAAAGATCAATCTCTAACGTGCTGACTCAGCTCGCTGTGACGACATCCGCTGATCGAAGCGATTATCTTTTCCTTCGTCTGTCCGTCTGTCAAACATGAGTCAGAGTCTGCAGCAGACGGCTGGTGGACGAGTTTGTGGCGACAGCACAGACTCATGGGGGGAACGTACAGACGGACGGACAGACTGTAACCATGGCGACCAGGCAGCTCAAAGTGTAGGTGTGCAGGTAGATCATGTCCAGACATGACAGCATGCACGACTACACACCTCAGAGTGTTTTTACTGTGAGCCGAAGAGGCAAGAGAAGAAAAAGGCTGAGACGACAGAAGAGTTTAAAAGACGGAAATAAAAAAGGAAATATAAATACTATAAAATAAGAAAAAATAAGGAAATGTGAAATAAGAGTGAAATCAAATCTGAAAAAAGAGATTAGATTAGAGATTAGAGGAGCAATGAAGGCAGTGAAAATGGACTGATGCCGAAGGCCGACCTTTATCTTTCTGTTCCTTTGATGCATGTTTAAAAAATATTTTCTCTCGATAAACCTCCATCAATTTACAGGAAACAGATTTAAATCTCCTTAATGTGCATATTTTCTGCACTTAATCTTAAATAGATTATGTAGATTATTATTGGGGTTTTTTTTCAAGTGTTTATCAGAGATTTTCAAATATCTATCTGATATCTAAATAATAGATTTATGTGTCTAAAAAAGGAAGCAAAAGATAAATGTAAAAGTAAATGTTTCAGGAACAAAAGGTCGTCTTTATTCATTCCCTTAATTAAATTATTTCTGTTTAAAATAATCGTCATGACCAAGAGCGTGATTCAGATCTATGAGGACAGTTAACGAGGTTAAACCAGCTCAATTAAATTAACTAGAGAGGAGCCACTTCCTGTTTACCTGCATGTATTAGTAATGAGCATTAATGTATGAAGTATAAATAACGTCCGTCCTTTTATGGAGCTCGGTCACGTCGTCCTGACTCTGCTGATAGAGGAGGAATGTGTCACCTCCTGCAGAGTCGCTCTGATAAATCTGACCTGAGGTCTGTTTCCAAACTGTCCCCGAGTCCTCGACTTCAAATTAAGAGCCTGGATTATTGTAAAAATGAATAAGTCATTAAAATGTTCAAAGACTCTTTTAAAGAAGTGAATGTGAAGTATTGTACTGAGTTTAAATGTGTTTCTGATCCAGCTGCAGGTCAGAACCCAGACCACGTCCTGCAGGGGACGGGGGTGAAACCTGAGGCCCGGCGGCCCGGCGAGGACTCGACCATCGCGCCCGAAGACGCCGCCCGTTTCCTGAGCTGCTACTGCTCCGGACACTGTCCCGAGGACGCCACCAACAACACCTGCCAGTGAGTACAGAGCCGAGGAGACGTAAGGATCAGCTGATCAGACGCAGAAAGATCATTGAGTATTGATGTGTGTGTGTGTGTGTGTCTTCTTCAGGACCAACGGTCAGTGTTTCGCCATCATCGAGGAGGACGAGCACGGAGAGGCCATCCTCACTTCCGGCTGCATGAAATATGAAGGATCACACTTCCAGTGCAAGGTACACACACACACATTAAATGTTTCACAGTTTCTCACACACACACACATTAAATGTTTCTCACACACACACACACACATTAAATGTTTCTCACACACACACACACATTAAATGTTTCACTCACACACATTAAATGTTTCACTCACACACATTAAATGTTTCACACACACACACATTAAATGTTTCACACACACACACACATTATAATGTTTCACACACACATTAAATGTTTGACACACACACATTAAATGTTTGACACACACACATTAAATGTTTCACACACACACACACAATGTTTCACACACACACACATTAAATGTTTCACACACACACACACACACACACATTAAATGTTTCACACACACACACACACACATTAAATGTTTCACACACACACACACACATTAAATGTTTCACACACACACACACTAAATGCACACACACATTTTCACACACACACACTCACACACACATTAAATGTTTCACACACACACACACAGTTGTCAGTTTAAGTATATTTTTTAAATCTTTTAAAGATGTATACATTTTATTCAGATCAGTTTGATATTTAAATTTTCAGTTTGTTGATTTAACGTGGACACAACATGCAGATAAAAGATAGTTTCTCCTCCTGTTCAGAGTCTCATGCAGTCGTGAAAGCTGGATGGATTCAGTATTTAGTTGTTTGTTGAGAAGTGTTCGGTCCAGCCTGAAATGTGAGACCGATCTTCTGCTCTGACCCTCATCCAGCCCAACACGTTGAACTATTCCTTTAAAGGAACAAACTTACAAACTGTTGATTCACACAAACAGGAATCGAGTTTGTTTTAACAGGAGAATCCTTCAATAAATTGATTATTCACAAAGCTGTATGAGCGATCATTTATTTCTCATCACTGTGTCAGAAAATTACGAAACGTGAACCAGCTCCTAGTGCTCGATGAACACCTGGTACCTGATCTGAAAACAGCTGATCTGATCATTGATTCATTGAGTGATTGATCGGTTTGATTGACAGGACTCCCCGAATGCTCAGACACGGAGGACGATCGAGTGCTGCAACACCAACTTCTGCAACAGAGACCTGCAGCCCACCCTCCCCCCGCAGCCCCCCTCAGGTAACTGGTGTGTGTGTGTCGGGTGTGTGTCGGGTGTGTGTCGACTCGACGTAACCGTGCGGTTTGTTGTGTATGTTGTTTTCCAGAGGGCAGCCCTCACTGGCTCGCCTTCCTCATCTCCATGACGGTCTGCTGCTGCACGCTGATCTGTCTCACTGTGGTTTGTTACTACAGGTAGGACTCACCTGTACAGACACACACACACACACACACAAAAAATGCTCAGTTTAAAGTTTTTTCTTTCATTTAAAAAGATTTTTCTAAACTTTTCTCTTCATGGACTAACAAACCTTTCAAATGCTGTTGAACGTGACCTGATGACGTCTTCCTGCAGAGACCGATTCTGTTTTTAAGCTAGACTTGGACTTGTTCAGATGTTTCAGTCCACACACACACAAAAGGTCATTGTGATGAGACTGAACAGGTGACGGACATACAGCTATGATGTACAAAATCCAACTCTCCCATATTTTTATAAAACATTTCCTGCTGCTGCCTCATGAAAAATGTTCTCCTTCCCAACCTAAAAATATTAAATAACATCAATCCAGCCATCAGTCGGAGGATTTTCTGTTTTTAACCACTTTCTGCTTGCAGCTTTTCTCATAGTGATGCTCAGAAAAGATATCTGATATAACACAGGGTCTCCAATTTGAATTGTGCACGTGAAGAACTTGTCAAATTTTCTTAACCTCTTTGCAAAAACAGCTTATTAAAGGATGAGTCCAGAATATATGATCGTGATTTTAATGACAATAATGACCTGAAGTGATGAAGAACCGCGTGAAGTTTAACTCACAGAAATGATCAGTCCTCCTCTGTCCTACGTAAACTTCCCATTTTCTTCATTTTATACAACAAGCTGTATTTTGTTTGTTGTCAACCTTTATAAAGTTTAGAAATGTTTTACTGTTCGAGTTTAAAGTGTGTGTGTGTTTCTCTCAGGTATAAGTGGCAGACGGAGCGTCAGCGGTATCACAAGGATCTGGAGCAGGAAGTCTTCATCCCTGCTGGGGAGTCGCTCAAAGACCTCATCCACCAATCACAGAGCTCCGGCAGCGGCTCCGGGCTCCCCCTACTGGTAGGAACACACACACACACACACACACACACACACACACACACACTACACTAGATTTAATTAAAAACAATCTGTATATTTTCAGTATTTCCATTTTTTCACGAGGTTCTCACCTGATGACAAATAATCAGACCGTTAAATTAGTTCACTAATCACCGTCTGTCCTCTCTCACCTGCTCAGGTGCAGCGGACCATCGCCAAGCAGATCCAGATGGTGCGTCAGATCGGTAAGGGGCGATACGGCGAGGTGTGGCTGGGCCGCTGGAGGGGCGAGAAGGTGGCCGTCAAAGTCTTCTTCACCCGAGAGGAGGCCAGCTGGTTCAGAGAGACGGAGATCTACCAGACCGTCCTGATGAGACACGAAAACATCCTCGGTACAGAAACCACGTTCTGCTCCCGCACAGACTCCCTACAAGCAGACAGACGATACGATTTTTATCAAGTCAATATACTGAACCTTTAGTTTTTTGCTCTTTGTGAAAGTCCCTGCTGGTCTGATGACTGAAAACATGACTTTAAAATCTCTGTGACCGCATGAAGATCTGAAACACGTTGTCCTGAAGAAGAAGAGAGTTTGATCCTTGAAGCCTTTTCTCATTAAAGCAGAAAATAACTCGTCTATCAGTCAGATTCTCACAGTGCGTCTCAGGTAAAGTCAGAGCGATGTGAATTTAACATCAGACGACTCGTCACAGACTCAAGGACGCTAACTCGAAAAACAACGTTAATATTACAAACAACCCTGAAGGACGGCGGCAATCTGTCCATTAAAAAACCATCTTGGGAAATGTTTTAAATAGATGTAGTAATAATAACAACAATCATAATAATGATAATAACAATAATAATAACGGTGATGATGATGATGATGATGATAATACAAATAATAACTAACAATAATAATAATAAGAAGAAGAAGAAGAAGCAGGTGAACAGTCAAACGGTTTCCTGGCTCTGATCTTAATTCACCGTCAAGCTAAGTCTCCTCGTGTTTTCTCATCGAGCTGCAGTGAACCCACAGTCAGAAAAATACTCTTTGAACTTATCGATGTCTGACGGACGGCGTTAGAGCAGCTGAGCCTGAAGACCGCAGGACTCCAACACCGATCAATACCTTTTATTGATTTTTTTTTTATTTGGTTGACAATTTAAAGTAGCGACAGCGAGCGTCGCCTGTCGTCTGTCAGACTGACGAGACACGACGACGAATGTGCTGAGAAACCGATGTACTGAAGACACACTAATTCATTTAGAGAGCGTGTGTGTGTGTGTCCTAACGTCAGTTTGATCCCTTTAATATGTACAATGCAGTAAATAAATATAAAACTGTTTAATCAAATAAATTAAAAGGTGACAAACAAAACATTAAATTAAAGCGTTATGGGAATAAAATAGAATGAAATCTAGATAAACTGACAGTAATCATTTCAATAAAAGTGAGATTTAAAATCTTCAGATGTTGAACAGAAGTTGTTTCTGTGCAGGTTGATCCAGTTTAGTTTTTGTTGGAGGCAAAGAGAACTCAGAAGTGTCTGCTTTTTCAAATCTCAGACATCTTCACATGTTTAAAGCGTTGAAGGTACCGGAGAGGCCGTAGAGTGAAAAAAAGTTTTAGAAGCTGTTAAAACACTGAGCGCAGTAAATGCTGTGTCAGGAGTCCATGATGTGTATATTTCCTCCATGTGGCCTCTCTGGGCTCCATATGGAGGTGACGGTGATCTTTTGCAGTTTGTGGGCTTTTCGTTCGTCTTTTTAAACCTTTAAACTTCGTACAGGCTGATGTTTTCAAAGATCTGACCCGTCCATCTTCTCCGTCCTCCTGCAGGCTTCATCGCGGCCGACATTAAAGGCACCGGCGCCTTCACGCAGCTCTTCCTCATCACCGACTACCACGAGAACGGCTCCCTGTACGACTACCTGAAGCTGACCACGCTGGACACGCAGACGCTGCTGAGGCTGGCGTACTCGGCCGCCTGTGGCCTCTGCCACCTGCACACCGAGATCTACGGCACGCAGGGCAAACCGGCCATCGCTCACCGAGACCTGAAGAGCAAAAACATCCTGATCAAGAAGAACGGCACCTGCTGCATCGCCGACCTCGGGCTCGCCGTCAAGTTCAACAGGTGCTTTACATCTGATCAGGGAGGATGTTCGTTAATGTGGAGTTATAATCTGTTAAGAAATAAACAAATACATTCCAGATTGATTCTTTGTTGTAAAATTAAATGTTAGATTATTGATGCAGTTAGCTTTTTAATCTGATTTTTAATGTTTTTATGAAGCATTACGTTTGACAGAATTATTTTACTAAATAATATTCTCCAAAAATCCAGGACAAACTTCTCTAAAAAGGAAAAAAACAGACTGACTCTCGTTTTCTCGTTGCCATAGCGACACTAACGAGGTGGACGTCCCTCTGAGCACTCGGGTGGGGACGAGGCGCTACATGGCCCCCGAGGTCCTCGACGAGAGCCTCAACAAGAACCACTTCCAGGCGTACATCATGGCTGACATTTACAGCTACGGCCTCGTCATCTGGGAGATGGCGAGACGCTGCGTCACCGGAGGTACACACACACACACACACACACACACACACACACACAGATCTTAACTATATTTAGGTCAAAGCTGTATTTTGCTTTAAAAATTGACAGACAGGATAAGCTAAGTAATGTTTTTAGATCAATTGTATGCCGATTGATTAATGTTGAATCAGCAGATTAATAAAGAAAATAATTGTTAGTTGAAGCTGTAATTTAATTTCACAGGACGCAAACAAACACAAACATTTTAAAACCTTTCAGCACATTTTGTCTGTCAGCTGATTGGTCAGTCTGTCCTTGCAGCGTTTGAATACTCAGCTCTGATTGGCCGATCGAAACCTTAAAAAGTTGAATATTTGTGAGTCACCGTCAGCTGTTTCCTGTCTGATCAATGAGCAAAAGTCCAGTTGGTTTTCTAATTAAATTAAGTGGCTCCACCTGCTGGTGAACTCGTGTTACTGCAGACTGAACATCCACATCTCTAATAATTAATAATAACATGACATTAGTCACATTTTATTAAACAGTTTGTCCTGAATCGATGTGAAAAATAACAGAGATTCAAATGTTGAGTCAATCATGAACAGTTCTGATAATCATGAAAATAAAATGAAAACAAACTCACTGATGTCAGACATTTCACCGTTTCTGTCTTTTAATGGTAAATGATTGACTATTTTTTATTCCAGGCAGTGCAGAGAAAGTGTTTTGTCTATCATGCTGAAGTGCAGAAGATGTGAACAGTTTACAGACAGATTACCTGAATGATTAAAATAAGAAAACTGAACAGACTCTTACACAGATAAAAAGTCCGTTAATAGAAATAAATTGACAGAAACAGAAAAATAAAATGGTTTTTACCAAATTATCAAACATGAACACACACACAAACATGAACAGACGTCTGACAGAAGAATTCAGACAGAAATAAAACACAAATCGAAATCTAAAATGAACAGAAATATAATACAAACACAAATGTAGAAATCTAAAACTGCTGAGGTCGAAGTGTATGTAAAGAAATCACAGCAGGAAAAATTACTTAAATTTCAAAATATATTTATAGAAATAGACTATAGTGTATAAAATGAAACAAATATAAATATATGAATGTTTACAGACACGTAAAGTAGCTCATATTTTTCTGAAAGCTCAATGTTAGTGTTTGTTTGTGTCCTCAGGTATCGTGGAGGATTACCAGCTACCGTACTACGACACGGTTCCCTCTGATCCCTCCTACGAAGACATGCTGGAGGTGGTTTGTGTTAAAGGTCTCATGCGGCCGACTGTGTCCAACCGCTGGAACAGTGACGAGGTCAGTTTCAGCTTCTTCTTCTTCTTCTTCTTCTTCTGTGGTAGAGGTCACTTCCTGTTGTGACGTCGTGGTGTGTTCGTGTTCACGCAGTGTCTCCGGGCGATGCTGAAGCTGATGTCGGAGTGCTGGGCTCATAACCCCGCCTCCCGCCTCACCATCCTCAGAGTCAAGAAGACGCTCGCCAAGATGGTCGAGTCCCAGGACATCAAGATCTGACCGCCTCCTCCTCCTCCTCATCCTCATCCTCATCATCAGAACACTCAGCCGGATCAGGCCGGCCTCCTCTGAATCATCTTCATCAGGAGGAGGAAGAGGAGGAGACAAAAAGGACCCACCTCAGGGCTGAACTGCACCTCCTCCTCCTCCTCCATCTTCAGTCTGTCTGCAGCTGGAAATAAACATGGAGTCCCTCCTCTTCCTCCTCCTCCTCCTCTCCTCTCGACAGCCCGGTTTGACGCTTTCTGTGAAAGCCAAACGAGACGATAATTTTGACGACGACTTCCTGCGGAGGGGGAGGAGCTTGATGCTCGTCGTCATGAATGAACTCGAGAAAAGTTTGAACCCTGTTTTTATTTTTGTTTTTATTTTTTAAGCCTCCACTTCTGCCTGTTTTCAGAAACGCTAAAAATGCCTTTTGTTCTTTTCTCTTCAGGACTGAGTTCTCCTGCCATATTGAAATATATCTCCACTCTGAACGTAGAGTTAATTATAACAGAAAAAATAAGGTACTATTATAATATGTGAATTTAATGTGTAAATAAATGTCGTTAGATGCCGTGCCTCCTCATAAGAAGATTTAAACCAGAACACTATGCTGCAGCGTGTCGGCGTCCGGCCCGCTCCTTCACGCGATGGAGTCGCCATGGAGACGTCTCCCGTCCTGTCTGTCTGTCTGTCTACGTCCTGGTTCACGTCTGTCCGTCTGTCAGTTAAAAAGAGTGAAACGAATCTGATTGGTCAAGTTAGACTCAGTGGGCGGAGCCAAAGAACCAATATAACATTTCATCAGTCGCCATAATTGTCAATATAAACGCTGAGTTAAATTATTGATTATTAATCAGCTTTGAATTGTAACTAGTAAGAATGTAATTTCAGATATCTGATATAAAATTGTAAATAGTGAATTATATTTTTACTAGTGACAATTATATTTGAGATCTCTACAGTTATTCTTAATAATCTGAACATTACATTTTACAGTTTTAAAAAAAGGCATAATGTCAAAATCTTCATTTACATACGAACATGTCGATAATCAATACGATCGTTTGTTGGTTTGTTAGACATGAGAAATTCAGTTAATAATATGATTGATATCAACAGCTGTAGATAAATGTAAGTATTGTGCTTATGAGTGAAAAAGGAATTGCCGATAATCATAGTTTGTTTATATATGAATATAAATAAATGAAATATCAAAATAACAAATCAGTGTTGAGTAGTTTAAATGTTATTTCTATACGTGAAAGTAGATTAGTTCAAATAGCTTTACAGAAATCTTAAATTAACATTTTAACTCGTCAGTGAAATCTGAAGTTTGATTAAATGTTAAATGATTCAGCATCACAGGTCTGAGCTGCAGCGTCAGAAAAATCAAAAAGGTTTTAATCTTCTGTATTTTAACCCCTTTTTCTCTTGTTTCATTTTATTTTTTTTATTATTTGGATGTCATTATCACAGTAAGACTCATCTGTTCAAACTGTGGAAACAGAAAATACTAAAGCAGAGTAAGAACAGAAACTACGAAGCAAAACAAAGACCAATAAAATGAGTAAAAACTAAACACAGACGTCATGTTCAAAAATATTCGTCAGATTTCAGAACATCGATTCGATCTGGTCGGTATTTCTGTTTGTTTCTGTGACACAAACGAATCGTCACTTTTAAACCTGAAGAACCTTTGGAAAACTTGAACTTCATCAGGATTCAAACTCTTGATCCAACTTGAAGAAACATTCGATAATCAAACTGTAAGGACTGTTTGAAATTAAAACTTTTATCTATAATAGCAACAGGACGTTGCCAGGACGTTGAAAGACTTCAAGCTGAAGCTCAAACAACTAACAAAAACTTCTCAGGTGAACTTTGGCTCTGCCCCCTGAGGGTTAACCTGTCCAATCAGATTCTTTCAGTTTATTGTAAAAGTCAAACTTCCTGTTCGGACGTCTGAAAATCCTTCATTTATTCCCAAATAACATTTAAACAGTTTCTTCTTTCTACAGCATGAAAGTAAATCTGAATAATTTCAGCTGAATTTTGGGACAAAACTTCACTCGGTGGAAATATTTGGGAAACAGATAGCGTTTATCTTAGCCTAGCCTAGCCTAGCCTAGCCTTAGCTTAGCATAAAGACTGGAAGCAGCCTGGTGTCTTCAAACGAGAAAATCTGTCTCATGTTTTATTCTTTTGTCTGGTTGATTGAGCAGCTGAGGAAATAAAAAACAGCAGTTAGGTACGACAGAACGAGGCTGACAGTTTCCACCTGCCTCCAGTCTTTGTGCTAAGCTAAGCTAATCGCAATTCCCTGAACTGAACACACAGATGAAAGATGTCGGACTTTTCCTTTTTTTAAGTGTTTCCTGTTGGATTTTCTTTTCCTCAGATCACCCGAGTGTGTGAGAGGGTGAGAAAGAGAGAGTGTGAGTGTGTGTGTAGTCATCTTGTATCTTGGTGTTTTTCTCTGTAATAATAAATATGCAAGAACCCCCCAGTATAGAAATAATCTCTGATATGTAAATCTTCTCTTTTGTTGTTGTTTTGTACAGCTTCTGGTTCGGTGCCTTATGAGTTTACCAAGGAAATGAAAAACTCTGTAAACCGTCTGTCCAATGTAACGATTTTTAAGTAAATAACCTTATTTTAGTACACAAACACGCAGCGTCCACTCTGCTTCTTCCTGATTGTTTTATTTCTGGTTTAGGTACTTTATGTATGGAAGCCCACATTATCAGTCCAGATGACAAAAATAAGGTAAAAATATTTTCTTTTAAAGTCAGTCAAAATTTCCAAATGAATTGAAATAAAAATTGTTCCAGCACTAATAGGCTTCCACATCTGTCAGATTGAACAGAGGACCATTTGACATTATTTATGAAATGATCTTTAACACGGCACCACCTGCTGGACAGACACTGAATCTCAAAGAAGCAGATGCTTTCTGTAGACAAAATGTACAATTTTTCACTTTAAATTATTCTGCATCTTAATTGTTAAATAGGTACTTGTTCTGAAATTTAAATTATTTTTATTACTTTAAGACAAACGTTGCTTAAGCTTGTTTAAACTTCGACCTTCAGTTCAGTAAAGTTTCAGTAAAAACAGAGTCAGAGTTGTGCCAAACATTTGTCTTTATTAACGCCCGTCAGTCTGTCTACTTGTCCTCAGGCTTGTTGAAGCAGTAGGTGAGGCAGCACTTCCCGCAGTAGTGGCGGTCGAAGTGGCTCGCCATGAAGACGCCGGCGCCGCACTCGTCGGCGGGACACTCGCGCCTCAGCCGGTGGATTTTACCATTCTCGTCCACCTGCAGACATGAAACCGTTTATAAAGAGGAACAGGAAGAGAACATTCCTTCTTAATAAAAGGAAACTACAGGTCTGACAAAAGTGTCTTTAAATTTCTTCCTTTGTTTTAGATCAAATCAGTAAAATCGTGTTTCTGCTGCTCAACTTTTCATCTAATAAAAATGAAAGTTGTGAGATGAGGGTTTGCAGTAGTGGAAAGTACTTAAGTACAGTTCTAGAGTAAATATACAAGTACCATCAAACTGTATTCAAATATTTGTCATTTCTGTTCCTCCACATTTATCTGGCAGATTCAGATTAATAAAAAATAATGATGCATTATTTTGCACAAAGTGTTCAAATAAAGTTATCATCAATAATTTATATTCAGTACGATGGGAGTACTTTAAAGCGGTTTTCAGGATTTTGAAGAGTGCAGTATTTGTACCTTGTAGTATTTGAGCACAGCAAGCTTGACCTTCTTCCTCTTGTGCTTGTTCTTCTTGGGGGTGGTGTAAGACTTCTTCTTCCTTTTCTTTGCGCCACCACGCAGCCTCAGCACCAGGTGAAGTGTCGACTCCTGCACAGAAGAAACAATGATGACATGAAATAAAAACATGACGAATGCCGCCGCCACTGATGAGATGTGAACCATTACGCAGCTGTCGTCGGAAAGTCTTCCATCCAACGTTATAAATATGTAGAGAAAAACCATTAAAAGTTAAAGATGTGAGCAGAATATATACACTACTATAAAATATAATAAATATTGAGGCAGATGTGCTTAAATTTGTGATGATTATGAGTATTAAAAAAAAACACATGAAACCTTGACATTTTAGTCATCTCAGTTTGAATCAGACAAAAGTTTTCAAACTTCACTGTCAAACTGTTTAAATAAAGTTTCCTTCTGTATTTTCGAACCTTCTGGATGTTGTAGTCGGACAGCGTGCGTCCGTCCTCCAGCTGCTTTCCAGCGAAGATCAACCTCTGCTGATCAGGAGGGATTCCTGCAGACGACATTTAAAAACCTTCAGAAAAACACGAGAATGTTCAAATGTTCGTTTCATCGCGAAGACTCGACGTGTCGATGAGAAATCAAACAGGTTAGTTATTGATTTTCCTGAATGTGAAATAAAATGACTGACTTCAGTTTTTTACATCATGATTTAGTTTCAATAGTGAAAAACCACAAATATGGATTCCTTATTGAACTTCTGCACAGACGAGACCCGATTTAAGACGATCCGTCACACACAATTTGATGCAGCTAATCAATAATCAGAAGATTAATTATCAATGTGAAGTGTCTCAACTGTTTTGATAAAAAACTTCAAAAGTCTGTTCAAAAGTAAAGATTCAGTTTAAAACAAAATATCTGATTTGTGGAAAAGACCTGCTGATTGATTGACTGTCAATGAAAATTTATTGATTAACTGTTGATCAGTTAACTGTCAGTCAATCCATTAACTGTTAATTGTCCATCATCTGATTAACTGTTTGATTATCAGAGGCAGCTCTGCAGCAGGAACGCCAGACTGTCAGTCAACTGCCTCCAAATCATGACAGAAAACAGATCAATCAGTTTGATTAGCTGTCAACTGGTTAACTGTCCATCACTTCCCTGACTGAAAGTTTAATGGTCATCAGCTCTACAGCGGCAACATCTCAAACTATCATGTCTGACCAGCAATAACAAAAACAGAATAATCAGTATGATCACCTGTTTATCGATTATCTATCAGATTATTAGAAGCAGATCAAGCAATAATTACATAACAGGTGAATACAATTGATCGACTTACCCTCTTTGTCCTGGATTTTGGCTTTGACATTTTCAATAGTATCTGAAGGCTCAACCTGAAGAACAACAACACTGAGGTGATCAATAAGATCGATATGCGATTTATGAACAGTTTAAGGCGGGTGGGGGGGGGCAGACCGGACACACGTGTTTACTCTCTCTGCTAACAGTTAGCTTGTTCACACACAAAGTCAGTACTGAACATGTAGTACAGCTCACTGATCACAACACACTCATTTATCGATATTAAACTGATTAAAGTATTGATGTGACACTGAAGTTTCCCGCAGCCCATGAACGCGGCCCGGCTCACCTCGAGGGTGATGGTCTTCCCCGTGAGGGTTTTCACGAAAATCTGCATCCTGCCGTTGGACCCACCTGCATAGGTAAACACACAACACCTTAATCTCTCAGATAAAGTTTAAATTACCGGTTAAACTTTGCTATTTAACAGAATAACCCGTAAAAACGGGAGCGCCAGCTCACCGCAGCTCGCTCCTTAATGGCGGATCATGAGAAGAGGGCTTCTTCAGCACGCGACAGGGTTTTCTGCCCCGGCCTGCAGGGGCGGCTGCCCGCCGACCTGCCTGACGGAAAACACCGACAAACTCTCCGTGTTAGGATTTATTGGCGTCTATTTTGTCAACATCACCAGTATTAATGTTGGAGTGAGATTTAAATTGCTTAATATATATTTAACGGATAAAAATGCAAGTACAACATTTAAACAACTGCATTTCCCAAGGTGCACTTTTGCGGTAGCCATAGTAACACGGTTGTTTTTCAAAAATGGCCTCCACTGAAAGGACACGAGAAATGTTAAAATTAAATAAAGGAATGAGCGAACGGAGAAGACATTAAGGAATTAGTCCAATGCTAAAAAAAGTTTAAAAATTTATACTAAAATTTATGTACTTAAGGATAAAAAGACAGCAAATTTTTCGTAAAACTGCATTTGACAGGGTACACTTTTGCGGTAGCCATGGCAACATATCTATCTATCTATATATATATATATATAATCAAGAATCGTTTATTGTCATCATGACGAAATTAATATTGATGACTTCCAGCTTTAAACGTAAATATAGTAAAAAATAGTAAGTAATAGTAAAAATATGTAATATGTACACAAATATCCAAAGTACACATTACATATCACACATATATATATATATATATATATATATGTATACACACAGGGTTTGCACCAAAACTGAAAACAGTTTCTAAGCTGAAAATTGTGGATAATAATGGGAAATAATCCAACCTGTTGTGATTCAAACGGAGGTCCTTCCTGTTCGCGTTCCTTCAGTTCGAAAGTAAACAGAAGAACTCTGTCAGCGAATGTTATTGTTTAAATGTGATGGGCGGGGCCTGATGCTTTTGATCTCTGTGGAATGTTGCTGAGATCAAAGGACATTCTGAGGCTTGATGACATCATCAGCAAAAGTCTATATATAGAGCATCAAACCTTCGAGGTGTCTACAGTTCAATACGACGCCTTTAAACTTTTACACTCAACTGCTTTAGGTAATCTGAAGATGACAAGCCGGGAGATCAACGCGACAAATGCTAGTCAGGAAGAGAAAGCTCTCGAATTAGAGAGAAAAATTGAGATGGAGAAGAAGGTTATGAAGTTTCTGCAGGAGTCTCGACAGCCGCAAAGGCAGATGTTATCTGAGAAACAACAGAAAGTTTCTCAGGAAACTGAGGAGCTGAAGTTAAGGCTTCAGGAGAAAAGAGAGTCAAATTTACAGGTGATCGACGAGATTAGTCAGTTGAGACAAGCAACAGCATTAGAAGCACAATGTGCACATAGTTCTTATATTGAACTCCTTTCCCTCTATGAGTCGGAAAAGCAGTCTTTGTCTGAGCTCCAGGCTGAATGTGATCGGCGCCGGAATATATACGAGGACAGACAAAGGGAGCACATCGTCCAGACTGAAACCTTGGCAAAACTGAAGCGTAAGAATGAAGACCTGCGTAAGAAGCTGATGGAGGATGAGAACGATATAAAGAACTTAAAAAATACTATTTTGGAGCTTGAAAGACAGACGAAAACTGAGGAGGAACCAAAGACACCGAGACGACTCAGACCGCTGTGGAGACACACTGCTGATGATTTCGTTAGATTCATTAGAAAATAATTAAGAGACTAACTGGACTGTGTGAGTGAGGTTTGAATTTGGAAATTGTTAACGCTTAGTAGATTTAAGTATGGTGGCCCTGAAGGTCAAAACACAACATGTCCAAAACACAACAAACTTTGAGATCGCAGAAAAGGTGGGACAAACTTTTAGTTTGTGATTGCACAGTTCAATGTTTTCTCATGATTCTCAACATGCTTTGGACACCATACAAACGTCCTTTCTTGAATGTCCCTCATGATTTCAGAGTCCTCTTCCTTCCTTTCAAACTCATGTTTAAATTTATGCCAGGACACCTGACAGTGAGTTGAACTGTGGACTGTGTGCTGTCACTGAGTCTGCCTCTCCCTTTCCATAAGATTGTGTTTTATGAAATGTTGTGCTTTGACTCTTACCATATGTAAGCCCATTGTTCACTGTCTCTTTAGGTCTCACTAGGTCTCCACTAACTAACTAACTAACTAACTAACTAACTCTCAGTTGTAGTTGGTTGGTGGAGACTGTGAAATTTCCCCCCCCCCCCCAGCCATCTGTGGAGGGGGGATCTCTTTTTGAATTGTCTCTCCCGAGGTTTCTTCCAGTTTCCTGTCGAAGGTCTCTGGGGGTTTTTCTTCATCTTCTGAGAGAGCTTCGGGCTCGGGGAATAAGGATAAGTGATGCAGGGCAAAACTACTGAGTCCAAATGATTGAATGAATGAATTAATAAGCATTAAAAAACACAATAAAAATCAAAACAATTACATTTTGATCGATGTGATCATATTTCATTACTGTTTAAAACCGGTGAGCTTTCTCTGCTTTATGAATGTTTTTTTCTCTTCTTACTGCTCTTTGTTTCCAGCGTGTTTTTACTCATTGATAATGCAAGCTGTACTAGTGGAGTTTGCACTGGTAGCTCTACTTCCTTTTGCACTTTTTGCCACCCTGTCTGGAGACCCCACTCTTAACCACGGCTCCATCATTTACAACAGAGATCAGCTCGCTGCTACCTGAGGATCGACCCGACGTTCCCCGCGAGCTGAAGAAGAAGAGACTGGGATGCTGTGTAAATTATATATTAAAATTCCCAGTCAGTCATTAATTAATCTGTCCTTTCATCAGTAAGTCCATTTCTTATATTGAACTCCTTTCCCTCTATGAGTCGGAAAAGCAGTCTCAAGAAGAATCAAGAATCATTTATTGTCATCATGTTTTCACATGACGAAATTGGTATTGGTGACTTCCAGCTTTAAATGTAAATATAGTAAAAAGAATAATAATAGTAATTAATAATAGTAAGTAGTAATAATAATAATAATATAATAATATGTACACACTAACTAAAGTCCAAAGTTGCAGCCATAGCAACGCACAGTAGGGGTGGGGGTCAGTTGTTCAAGTGCAGTCAATAGGGGGAAATGCATTGTACAGCTCTGGGGAAAAAGCTGTCTTCTTTCAGTCTTCTAGTTGTTGTCTTTATGTTTCTGTACCGTTTTCCAGGTGGAAGCGGTAACAACAGTCCATTTCCCGGGTGGGTAGGGTCAGGCGGCAATATGTCGGGCCTTCTTCTGGATCCGGCCAGCATTTATTGAGTCCAGGTCTGGGAAGAGGACTTCCCACAATCCCCTGTGCTGTTTTCACCACCCAGGGCTAAGTCCTTTCGGTCTTGTGCACTTGTGCAGCTGCCATACCACACTGCTGCACTGAGGCAGAGGATGCTCTCTATTGTGGCCCTGTAGAAGTTTGTCAGGAGCTGAGGGGAGAGTCCAGCACGTTTCAGCTTCCTGAGGAAGAAGAGTCTTTGTTGAGCCTTCTTTACCAGGTGAGCTGTGTTCATGGACCAGGTCAGGTCAGATGTGATGTGGATGCCCAGGATAACTTGATATTGTTGACACGCTCAACTGCTTCCCCGTGGATGAGGAGAGGAGCGTGCTCTGTCCTCCTGGACCTCCTGTAGTCCACTATGACCTCCTTGGTCTTGCTGGTGTTCAGAACAAGGTTGTTGTTTGAGCACCACTGAGTAAGGTGCTGGATCTCCTCTCTGTAGTGGGTCTCATCATTGTCCGATATGAAGGCCCACTATGGTGGTGTCGTCTGCAAACTTCACGATGGTGTTTGTGGAGTGGATGGCAGAACAGTCACTGGTGAAGAGAGTGAAGAGGGCACGCAGCCCTGTGGTGTGCCTGTGCTCAGGACCAGTGTAGAGGATGTGTTGTCCCCGATTCTCACCACCTGAGGCCTGTTGGTGAGGAAGTCTCTGATCCAATGGCACAGTGATGAGGGCAGTCCCAGGTTGTGGAGCTTCAGTATCAGCTTGTCCGGGATCACTGTGTTGAAGGCTGAACTGAAGTCCACAAATAGCATCCTCACGTAGGTGTTAGGAAGCTGCAGATGGGTCAGGGCTGTGTGAAGTGCAATGGAGACTGCATCCTCTGTCGATCTGTTCTCCCTGTATGCAAACTGATACTGATCCAGACCAGCAGGGATGATGTCTCTTGATGTGCTTTAGGACGAACTCCTCTCAAAGCACTTCATGATGACCGGAGTTAGAGCGACAGGGCGGTAGTCATTCAGGCAGGTGACAGCAGATTTTTTAGGTACACAGGCACAATGATGGAGGTTTTGAGGCTGACAGCAAGCTGCAGGGACAGGTTGAAAATGTCCAGAAAAACTCCTGCCAGTTGGTCTGCACACAATTTCAGAGTGCGACCAGACACCTTATCTGGTCCTTCAGCTTTCCTGATGTTGATTCTTTTCATGGAAGAGCTCACTTGGTGCAGCTGCAGGACTAGAGGCTGATGCTGTTCTTCCAGCCGGGGAAGGTGAACACTCTCTCTGCTGCCAAGGTGTGTCAAAGCGGGCGTAGAAAGTGTTCAGGGTGTCGGGGAGAGAGGAATCGTATGGCTAACCAGCTGATCACTGCGCTTATAGTCCGTTATTGTCTTGATGCCTCTCCACATACTATGTGGGTTATTGTTTTCAAAGTGCTCCTCGATGCGCATTTATACCTGCTTTTTGCTAGCTTAATGCCTTTTTTCAGTTCTTTTCGGGCAATGCTATAGGCCAGCTTGTCACCTGACCTGTAGGCAGCGTCACAGGGCTTTGAGTAGGGGCTTCACTGTGCTGTCCAGCCATGGTTTTTGATTTGGGAAAACCTTCATGGTCTTTGTGGGTAGAACAGCATCAGTACAGAACTTTTAGGTAGGACAGAACCGATGACGTGTATCCATTCCAGATCTGTGCCCTCCTTGAACACTTCCCAGTCAGTGCACTCAAAGCAGTCCTGTAATGCTGAAGACGCCTCCTCAGTCCAAACCTGTAGATCAGAGGTTTGTAGGCAGGGATCAGATTCACAGAGATGTGGTTCCGACATGCCCAGGTGTGGAGCTGCAACAGCCTTGTATGCTCCAGGGATGTTACAGTAAACTTGATCCAAGGTATTATTGTCTCTCATTGGAAAGTTTATGTAACGATGGAAAAACTGCCTTTAACTCGATGTGGTTAAAGTCTCCGGCCACGATCACAGCCGCCTCTGGATTGTTCTTCATCTGCAGACTGATCATGCAGTACAGCTCCTCCAGTGCTAATTTAGCATTAGCTCGTGGTGGTATGTAGATGGCTACAATCAGGATAGAACAGAGCTCTTCATAGCCGTCTTAAATGGTCTGCATTTCACTGCCAGATATTCTAGATCATGAGAACAGTATGTTCCTCTGATGTTCGTGGCTGTACACCTCTGTGTTTCTCTGAGGCTGCAGTCCTGTCCACCCGGAGAAGAGAGCGCCCCGCTAGCTCCACTGCCTGGGATGTTGTTATCCAGCCAGGTCTCGGTAACAATGTCCACACAGCTGTCGATCTTTGCAGAGACGATCCTCAGCTTCATCTCGTCCCATTCTGTTGACGAGTGACCCATGGCGTTTGTGAGAGAAGAGACTGGAAAGAGCCGGTCTGTATGGGTTAGCTTGTAGCCTGGCACACCTCTCTTGCCCCGCTTTTGTTTACAACGTCTCCTCCGCTGAATCTCTGGTGGTATAAAATCCAGCCTTGGAAACGCCCGCAGGTGCGCACTCTCCCCAGCCTCCAACATCTTGGCTCTACTGTACTCAGTTGCTGCTGCAGGAGACTGTAAAATAACTAAAAATAAAAAGATTACTAAAAACATAAATAAAAAAAAGAAAGAAAGTCGGGAGCACCAAGCCGCTGCGTGTTTACGTGCCGCCATGGCAACAGGAACATTTGAACATCTGAGCTCCAGGCTGAACGTGACCGGCTCCAGAAGATGTACGAGGACAGACAAAGGGAGCACATCGTCAGGACTGAAATCTTTGCAAAACTGAAGCATAAGAATGTTGAAAAGCGTATATATGTGTCAGAGGAGAACTTTTTGGACCTAGAAGTGGCCACTCGGGCGGGCATCCCCTTTGAGGTTCTGGAGAAGCCCCGGGATGCGCTAGCAGTGGATGGGAGGATCTAAAAGAGGTATTTAACAAGGACAAAGCTCTCTCTCTGCCCCCACACCGTCCTTACGACTGCACCATTGACTTGGTCCCTGGCTCCTCACTTCCCTCCAGCAGGCTTTATCACCTGTCTCGTCCGGAAAGTGAGGCCATGGAGAAGTACACCAAGGAGTCACTGGCGGCTGGCATCATTCACCCATCCAAGGCTCCACTGGGAGCCGTTTTTTTCTTTGTGGAGAAAAAAGACTCCTCTACTCCACGCCCCTGCATTGATTATCGTGGTCTCAACAACATTACCGCTGACCGCTCTCACCTCCCCAGCCCGTGTCTTCCAGTGGAGTCCCGAAGCAGACCGTGCATTCAGTCGGCCCAAACACCTATTCTGTTCTTCTCCCCATTTGTGGTAGAAGTGGATGCATCAGATGTCGGAGTGGGGGCTGATCTGTCTCCAGAGACAAGGCCCAGACGCTCGCCTCCACCCGTGCGCCTTTTTCTCCCGGCGTCTAACCTCCGCTGAACTGAGCCAACTACGATGTGGGAAGCCGGGAACTCCTCGCCGTGAAGCTGGCTCTGGAGGAATGGAGACACTGGCTGGAGGGTGCGGCTGAGCCCTTCGTCGTATGGACGGATCACAAAAACGTTAGCCTACATCCACACCGCCAAAAGGCTTAACCCCCTCCAGGCCCGGTGGGCATTATTTTTTAGCCGCTTCATCTTCACGCTCACCTATCGCCCTGGCTCCCGCAATATTAAGACTGACGTCCTCTCCCGTCTGTCCACGGCGGAGGAGATGCGTCGCTGCGCAGAAAACATTCTTCCAGCGTCCCGTATCGTAGCGTCCCCTAACCTGGGGCATAGAGGAGACCGTGCGTATGTATGTTCCGGATTCCGTCTGCGCTGAAGTTCTCTGTTGGTGCCACTCCATAAGACTGGCCTGCCATCCTGGAGTCAAGTGGACCCTATCCCCAATTAAACGCCTGTTCTGGTGGCCCACTGTGGAGAGGGATGTCCAGGACTATGTGCTGGCCTGTTCTACCTGTGGCACTCATATGCCCCCCCTGGGCTCCTTCGGCCCCTCCCGATTCCTGGTCACCCGTGGTCTCACCTCGCGCTAGATTTTGTCACGGGACTGCCTTCCTCTACTAACAACACCACTATTCTAACCATTGTCGGTGGAATACTTTCATAACTCACTCACCAGCTCAGCCACTGGACTTTCACCTTTTGAAGCTTCCCTCGGCTACCAACCACCACTCTTTCCTAGTCAAGAGGAGGAGCTCTCGGTTCCCTCCGTACAACATCACCTCCAGCATTGCCAGGCCGTGTGGCAGTGGACCCGAGCGGCCCTGGAAGCGACTGCTAAACGGAACCAGCGGGCAGCGGACAAGAAAAGGTCTCTGGCCCCTCAGTACTCCGTTGGCCAGTCTGTCGGGCTGTCCTCAAAGAATATTCCCCTCCGAACTGAGTCCCGTAAACTTTCCCCCCGATTTCTTGGTCCCTTCACTATTCAGGAAATTATCAACCCTTCTAGCCGTCCGTCTTAAACTCCCAGCTTCTATGCACATTCACCCCACGTTTCATGTGTCTCAACTCAAGCCAGTTGCCACCAGCCCACTGACTCGGCTCCCGTTGTTCCACCAGTCCGGCGTGCCAGCGCGGCCCCGCACCAGGGACTGGTGCCTGGTGACTTTTTAAATATCTTTGGTTTCACTGTTAATTCACTCTCTTGCCTGGTTCTTCCTAAGTCTGCGTTTTGTGGATCCATTAAATTGCTAAAACATAGCCATAACACATACAGACACACATTTGTTCCCTACTGTATTCCCACTGTGTCTTGCTGCTGAAACAATGTAAATTTCCCCCTGTGAGACTAATAAAGGCTAATCCAATCTAATATGTTAATTTTCTTTTTTCTTTTTTTAATAATTTATGTAGTTTTATGTTCTTTTAGCAGGTTACTGTTTACTTAAAAAAGAACAAGAACAACTGCACATAAAATCAGAAAATGAAGTTAAAAAAAATAACTGAATTACAAATAAAACTAAAGGTTTTTCAGTATTGGAGTAATGTGGAGAAAGGAGAAAAAAAAACTATTCATACCTTTGATTTAATTCATTCATTCATTTGTACCATAGTTTGTACATAAAGATGGACGACATTACAGCCCCCCCACAGTGAAGCCAGATCACCACGATGGAGGCTGGCTGCAGTCCCGTTAAATTCAGGGTCGCTTAGTGAGACTCCAGCTGTGATTGGTGGTAGTTCAGCGGGTGCTAGTGAGCCCCTCCCCCGTCACAGAGCGCCCTCAGGCGGTCAGTCTCACAGCAGTACCAGCTGCAGTCAGAGCAGAGGAGACCCACCGCTCTGCATCCACACTGCAAATGATTCGCGCAAAGCCGACGCTGATATGAACATTTAACAATACAGGACGAAATTGATTTATGTAATGTGGGTTTACACAAAGCATGTAAGTCATGAAGTTATTCTGAGAAGTGATGGTCTATTTCAATGGCAAAATAAAAAACAAACAAACCAAGAATCAACAGAAGAAAGAAAGAAAGAAGAAAGAGAACATATTTACTCTCCCACGGTGTTATTCCTCTCTCCATTATGATTACATGCAAATTACAAATTATACAAATTAGGCGATGACGTCATTTAGCGACTTCTAGGACAGCCAATAGCTACTTTCCTTACTGAGGAGTTGGCAGCACTGCTTCACGGTAGCCATAGCAACGCATGTGTTTTCAAAGATGGCTTCCTCACTTTAGAGAAAAAGAAACGATAAAATGAAATAAAAGTGCGTCAGAAAAAGATGAGCGTTAAACAAGAGAAACACTAAATGAAATGGAGTCCGTCAGAGAAAGATAAATGTTAAATAGATCGCATCAGAGACACAGAAATGAGCGAAACGCGAGAAAGAAACTCCCGCGTCTCGGCTGCTGGAGAAGAAGAACGACGCTCCGCAGGCGCCATTTTGATGAGCGACCCAGATGAGAGTTTTTTAAAGTCTCTGTTTGAGTTTGTCGAACATGAGAAACTGAACCTGCAGAGTCCAGAACAAGGTCCAGACCAGATCCAGTACACCATCTACCGCTCTGTGTTCAATCAGGTACTGAATCCAAATACAACTGTGAAGAAACGGTCTTTTAAGTAGTTTTTTAAGTAAAGTACATTTACATTTAATATTTTAAAGTAAAGTATATCTGTCAACTTACTTCACCAATTTTTACACAAAACACATGAATTTCTTTAAAAAAATCTGATGTGTAGTTATCAGAATCAATCGAATTAAAATACTTTATTTATCTGAGGGGAAATCTGGTGTCCCTGTTGCTCTCATATAGAGAACACAATAGAAATAAAATCTCTATAAACAGATTATGTACAGAATACACACAATAAATAGAATAAAGATAAATAGAAATAGTAGTGCTGCTTATTGCACAGATGAGTGTAGATCAAGGATATTGCGCAACCACAATATTGCACAAAAGTTATTATCCGATTAGAAGAAGGCCTGAATCCATCATATAACTGATTAATGAACAGATTCCCATGTTTTGTATTAGTAAAGTTACTACAGATCAATGTAATGCCAGAAAAACTGAACATTTTCCCTCTAAAATGCAGTACAATTATACAGTCGTGAAAATGCTTAAATGGGACTTCAAATTTGTAAGTAGAGTACTTGAGTAAATGTACTCAGTTACATTAGTTAGTTTTTGTTTCCTTTTCATTCAAAAATAATCGTGTCCATCTCCAGCCTCCTTTTTAAAGATGTTAGAAAGTAAAGTTCACAAGTCTTTGCTTTATTATATCTGGATCATGTGTGTCTCTGAGGATTTTATTATTGTTTACTGTTGCTCCTCCTCTTGCCGTACCTGACAGGTGATCTCACGGTCGTCAACCTATCAGAGACTCCTACTGACCATAAAGGCAGAGTACGATAATGTCATCGGGGCGCTGCAGCAGAGGGAGGAGGAGGCTCGGCAAACTGTGGCGAATCCACAATCATTAAAAGCTTGCCAGAGACGAGCCGCCCAGCTGAGGGACAGGTGTGTGTGTTATTGTGCTGTCTCTGTGAGGACACACCGAACACATTCATTAGTCTAACACAGAAACCAGAGCAGATCATCTCACAACAGAGTTCACCTGTGATTCATCAAACATTGGTATCTCTACAATTTCAGTGTGTGATTGGTCGGGCATTTTAAATATGACAGTTTTCTCTTTGTCTCTTTCCAGAATCTGTGTCCTTGAGATGGAAACAGCAGAACTTCAAGAGCAGATCAAGAGACAGAAATCCTGTCGAGAGCAGAGCTCATGGATACCTGGTACTGCTGAGGAGAAAGTGTATGAAGTGTCACATATGGGACACGTTCCTTTACACTTACACTTCCCTACAGGGATAAATAAATCTATATATTTGTATATTTGAATGAAAGCAGAGGATGTTTACTAAAGTGATATTATGATTCATCCACTTTTATCGTTATCATTTATTTATATCATCACTTTGATGACCAATGTGAATCCTGTCCTGAAAAAATTGGATTTGTCTCACGTCAGAATAAAAAGTGATTATTTATACTTCACGTCATAAAGTCAATTGAACAACTATGAAGAGATAAAAAATTACCTCAAAGAGACGAAAACAACTGTAAAGAGACACAAATGACAAAACATGGCTCAGTGTTTCAGTGTGTCTGACAACAGAAACAGAAAAACACGTAAACTAGAACAACAATATTATGAATTTGGCCACATTAAAACTAAAATGTTTGATATTATATTTATATATATATATATGTATTATATTTCCCTCAGCGTTTTAAAAACAAGACAACTTTATGTGGACGCTGCATCGTCTCCTCTCTGGTTCGGCTTCATGTGTCTCGTCTCTCCAGGTGTGACAGTGGCTGAGTCAGATGATCCTGAAGCTCTGGACCGACACCTGAAGCGCCTCGAAGCCCAGAGAGCTGCTCTGCTGGAGAGGAGGAGAGTTGCTGTGTTTCTCTGGAGGTCAAAGCCGAGCTGGACGCCAAACTGCAGGACGCCGAGTGGCGCAGAGACGAGCTGAGCATCGAGAACCACCTACTGAAAGTCCTGTAAGAGCAGAAACACAAAAGCTGCTGCTGCTTCTGCCTGCACTGATGTCAACAATACTCAATAAACTGTTCTCAGATAAAGTTAAAAATGCAGGTAATATATTATAAATATAGAGTTAATCAATTAAGTAAGAAAAATGGAGTGTAGTTGGTGCTTTCTAGCTAATTTATCAGAAATTGCCCTTTCAGCTGAAGATAAAATGTACAATGTCTTAAATTTAATGAACAAAAGTGTTTTTGTACTATAAACTAACAATGGAAGGCTGTTTGATCCCTTTGTGTCATGACAAAGTCAAGTTTTTAGCAAATACTTAAAATAATTAATAATTTAAAATGACACCTGCCGTTTAGCCCAGAGGGTTCATTTAATTAGCAAACTGACACAGTTAGAGAGCAGCTGGTGAACATAGTGGAGCATATTAGCAGCTGCTAAAGAGACAGACAGATATTTCCCTCAGGAAGGTGGAGGAGACCAAACACAGAGCTAAAATTCATCAGCTGGCACAAACAGACATGAAGCATCATGTTGCTGCTGGATGTGGAAATAAACAAGTTTAACTTAAAATATGTTAATGTTGTTTGTTTCTGCTGAAAACTAGATTAACTGCTGAAAAACATCAGAGCAAAGTTTCACTGTATCTCTGTCTTGGTTTAGAGCACTGAGGTGTTTTTCTGTCTGTCTGCAGATACAAGCGTCTGAGGTTTGTGTCTGAACATCTGTCTGGCCGGGAGGACGAGAGGCAGCAGCTTCCTCTGGAGGAAGTCTTGACTTCCACACTGGGGAGCATCAGACAGGGCAGAGGTGGGACTTTAATTTAACAAAAATACACAGGAACTGAAGGTTTTAGTGTCCCAGGACGGTGAAGTTTCTGTTTATACGGTTTTAAAACCCCTAAAAAGGAGGCAAACAGTAAATAATGGAGATGTGTTGTTCAGTCTTCAGTAAATATTGTCTGAACTCAAACACTGCACCAATATTCACACCTTCATACTTATTATGTTCAGGAGTACTAAAGGAGGTAAAGTGAAGGTGTCCCAGTGCTCTCGTACCTTCAGTTATTTATTTATATAGCTTTAATCTGCTCTGTTTGTCCTGCAGTGTCGGACGGTGACACTCGCACCATCGACGCTGAGCTGTTTAAGGACGATGAGCCAGTCGGAGTCGACGAGTCCAAACTGTTGACGGATCACCTGGACAGGTGCTGTGTTCAACAACAACTTCTGATTGTTTTGTTTGAACTCTGCAGCCTCTCTGACTCTATTCTCTCTCTCTTCTCTCCATCAGGTTCATCAAACTCTTTGACTCAGCTCAGTATGAGGAGGCGGCTCTCATCGCTGCCAGATCTCCTTGGGGAGTCCTGAGGACCCTCGACACCATGGAGATGTTTAAAGGTCGAGAACACTCACACACTTCTGCATTTACACATGTACGACAAATACCGTCCATCCGTCTTCCAACTGCTTATCCAGGTCTGGGTTGCAGGGGGGAGCAGTCTCAGCAAAGAGGCCCAGACAGTCCTCTCCTTAGCCACTTCCACCAGCTACTCCGGGGGGATCCCAAGGCGTTCCCAAGACAGTCGAGAGATATAATCCCTCCAGCGTGTCCTGGGTCTGCCCCGGGGTCTCCTCCCGGATGGACATGCCCGGCTGAAACACCTCCGCAGGGAGGCGTCCAGGAGGCATCCTTGCGAGATGCCCGAACCACCTCAACTGGCTCCTCTCGACGTGGAGGAGCAGCAGCTCTTTTTCTGATCCTCTCGCGGATGTCAGAGCTCCTCTCACCCTATCTCTAAGGCTAAGCCCAGACACCTTACAAAGAAAACTCATTTCCACCGCTTATATCCACGATCTCGTTCTTTTGGTCGGTCACTACCCAGAGCTCATGACCATAGGTGAGGGTTGGAACGTAGATGGACCATCAAATCGAGAGCTTTACCTTCTGGCTCAGCTCCACCTTCACCACTACGGACCGCATCAACATCCGCAACACACTGCAGACGCTGCACCGATCCGTCTGTCCATCTCTCGCTCCATTTTTCCCTCACTGGTGAACAAGACCCTGAGATACTTAAACTCCTCCACTTGGGGCAGGAACTCCTCCCCGACCCGGAGTGGGCAATCCACCCTTTTCCGACTGAGAACCATGGCCTCGGACTTAGAGGTGCTGATTCTTATCCCAACCTCTTCACACTTGGCTGTGAACCGTCCCAGTGAGAGCTGGAGGGTCAGTACTCGATGAGTCCAAAAGGACCACATCATCCGCAAAAAGCAGAGATGGGATCCTCAGGTGACAGAGTCTGACCCCCTCTACCCACCATGCTGTGAAATCCTGTCCATAAATATTATGAACAGGACCGGTGTGACAAAGGGCAGCCCTGGATGGAGTCCTACTCCCACCGGGAACAAGTCCGACTTACTGCCGGCAATCAATGCGAACCAAACTCCTACAATACCAGGATTGAATGGCCCTTAATAAGGGGCCATCCACACCATATTCTTGCAGTGCCCCCCACAGAGTGCCTCTGGGCACACGGTCGTAGGCCTTCTCCAGATCTACAAAACACATGTAGACTGGTTGGGCAAACTCCCATGCCCCTTCTGGCACCCTGCCAAGGGTAAAGAGCTGGTCCACTGTTCCACGACCAAGACGAAAACCACATTATTCCTCTTGAATCCGAGGTTCGACTATCGGTCGGACTCTCTCTCCAGTACCTGCTGGCGTAGACCTTCCCAGGGAGGCTGAGGAGTGCGACCCCCTATAGTTGGAACATACCCTCTGGTCCCCTTTCTTGAAGATGGGGACCACTGAAGGCCTGGTTGCCACTCCAGAGGTACTGCCCCCGATGTCCATGCAACGTTGTAGAGTCGTGTCAGCCAAGACAGCCCTACAACATCCAGAGCCTTAAGGTACCCAGGGCAGATCTCATCCACCCCAAGTCTCACTGGCACCGCTGCCACTGCACACTTGCAATTTAACTGCTTTCAGCGACCTCCATGCTCCCAGAGATGAGAGCACCCACCTCTGACACCATGGAGATGTTTAAAGGTCGGGAACACTCACACACTTCTGCATTTACACATGTACGACAAATACCTTACACAACTATTTTCCTTTTTTTTTGCTTGTCTTTGATTTTTTTCTGACAGTCTTTTTGTATTTTTGAGCTCCTCATCATCAATCTAAACAGTGATTCTTGGCAGATGATTCAGAATGACTCCCACTTTTTCATTTCAAGTCATTTCCAAGAAAAAACATATACTGCTTTATTCAGGCTAATACGGTGATTAATTTACTTGTCACATGTCGTCAAACCTTTACTTTGTCGACTCAGAATGAAATCAAGTCAGGTAGAAAAAGGTGGAGATTCTCTTCAGATTTCCATGAATTTAAGGAGAGAGTTTAAAGGTAGTTTCTGTTCCTGTACACCTGTCTCTGTCTCTCCCAGGTGTGAAGCCCCCCCCAGGATCAGTCCCCCCTCTCCTGCTCTTCTTCCAGGCCCTGCTGATGACCACCACCCCCGGCAGCGAACTGTCCAGTCCCATCTCCTTGCAGGCAGTCCACGGCGCCCTGCAGCACGGCGCCACACAGCTCATCAGCCACGCCGTCACCCACAACAAGTACACGAAACAAACCATCAGCCTGAAACTGGTTTTATGGTCTCTGCTGGTCTTGACGGTCTGTATCCTCCCAGACTCACCTTCTCCGAGGAACTGGGCGTGACATCCTGGCTGAGCATGCTCAGAAAAACCCTGGTGTGACCGACCGACACCTGTCTAGCTTTGGCCTCTGTCATCTATGAGGCCTGCGGGCAGGAAAGGAAGACGGCACTGAGCATGTGCAGGAGAGGCCTGATCCACAGCACCGCTGAGTTCATGAACCACAGCAAGGACCTCACGGCAGGTCTGTGTGGGCGGGGCTTGTTTTTCTAACCTGTAGACTGTGCTGGTGACGACTTTTCTGTGTTGTATTTGCGTAAATGCTCCTGAAGACTGTTTAAAGGTTCAGATTTGGTCGTAATGTCCAGGTTAGAATCAGGTTTAGGTTTGGGAAAGACGTGTGTTTTCCTGCATATGGTGATAATCGGTGTATCAATCTCTCTCTCTCTCTCAGAGGACTGTATGTGGGTGCTGTGTCACTCGCCCAGCCTCTCCCTCCTACAGCTGCTGACGGAGCCTCTGCAGAGCCACGCCGCCATCTTGTCAGTGGGCGTGGCCTGTTCCACTCTGCTGGCGAGCGCTCAGCAACAGGAAGTAGCTCTGCAGCTCCTGGACAGCTTTGTCAGCAGAGGACAAGGTGACGCATCCTGAATCTGATCATTCACAGTAAAACCCGAACAAACACCTGACCTCTCTGTCCTCTCAGGGGCTCTGGAGGAGGTAATCCTGGAGGACAGCGGCTCTTCAGTGGACGTTTGGGCCGATGTGGCGTCTCTGTGTGCTGACCTGAACCGGGCCGACCTGAGCCAGGCCGTCACATCCGTCCTGCTGGGCCAGAGCGGGACCAGAGTCCTGTCCCCGGACCTGGAGGGAGGCCGGCTCATGGAGCACATCTACCTGTGACACCTGAACCTGAGAGGTAGAACAATCAGAGCAGGATAAACTGCATCAACTCCATCCATCTTCTAAACCTGCTTATCCTGAGCACACACACAGGGTCGCACAGGGGTGCTGGAGCCTCTTCCAGCTATCTTTGGGAGAGAGGCGGGGTACACCCTGGACTGGACGCCAGTCAGTCGCAGGGGCTTGCATCAACTCTTAATAATAAAATGTTTCCTCCTCTTCTGTTTGTGGCAGAAAAACACTGCAAAACACTTTTTCTGATATTTGTTGTCTAAAAGATAAAACAGATTTAAGGACTCTTAAATTTCTTCTTCTTACTTAAATCAGCATCTTTGTCCTGCATAGATATTCCATGGAAGATGGAAGTTGAAAAAACAACTAAATTTTTCTTCTGCTGGACTGAAGGAATTCAACAATCTGCACAGTTTTTAACAAAGGCTATGCTACAGCTCAGCAGAGACTGCTCCTCCCGCGACACGGACCTGGATAAGCGGTTGGAAGATGGATGGACGGACGGACGGATGCTACAGCTGTAAGGCTCAGTGAAGACCTTTTGCTTCCCCCCCCTGGCAGTGAGAGTATTTACAGGTACACTGTTAAGGTATGCCGATGGCGTTGCAGAAATACAGATGAATTTCCACAGTTACAAGACAACCTCTCTTCAAAACAAGCATCCAATTTGCATCTGGAGCAGTCAGCACGCTTGCTTTGCTTACAGACACAATTTTTTGGATCCTAACGGACATGGATGAATGAAGATATTTACACCACAGAGACCAAAGCAGACCCACGAGGAAAGTATGAGTTCACCTTTATTCAGTATTTATGACCTTGTTTGGATTGATTGTAACAGACCTTTATTTACATGTAAAAGTGCCGCTCTGCAGCTTTATGGGCAAAACAGATTCAAAAGGGTAAAGAGAGCTTTTTTATCTCAGTCTTTGATATACTACATGGCCAAAAGTATGTGGACAGCTGTACATTGGTTAGGTGGGTTACTTTAAAAATTATAATGTGTATATATGTAGTTAGTAGTGTAATCAGTAACGCAATCCACATATCTCAATATTAAAGTTACATGAATTTATTACGTTTAGTTACTTTTGGATTTCCTTAATACCAAATGTGTAAATAAAGAAAAGGAATATCAATGAGCTTCCGTTTACATAAATGTATTCTGTAAGTCTGTAAGATGTTTTATGTTTGTTTTGGTTTACTAATTGTTTATCCAGCTATTCCTTCCTTTATTATGCGTGAATTACCGTTTTGATTAATAGTGGTAATTATGTACATGTGAAGTACATTATTCACACTGTTTCACTGAAGTTAGAGGCAGAATTGCCACCTATCAGATTAGCTAGAGGCTTTACCTGAGGCCAGAGTGGTGTTGAGAGACTTGTGAAGTGTGCACATGGTATTATATCGTTTCTCTGTATTTAAAAAATTATAATCCTGCCAGTTAACCACGTCTTTGTGATCTGATTCTGTCTTTTTTCTGTGACTGTGACTGAATACAGTCCCCTTGTTTTGCATCTTAATTACATAACATCATTCAACATACTTGGTCACATGTATTAAACATGTATTTATGACTCCATTTTCATTCATCTAACTGGCTCTTCTGGGTTCAGTTTTTCCAACAGTTGTTGAACCTGCTGCGGGGATCTGATCCCATTCAGACATCGGTGCATCAGTGAGGTCCAACACTGATGCTGGTGATCAGGTCTGGCCCACAGTCCAGATCACAGTCATCCCAAAGGTGCTGGATGGGGTCCAGGTTGGGCTCTGTGCAGACCAACAGTGTCTACAAACTTTTGGCCATTTACAGCATCATTAAGCTGAATCATATCAGTAGTCCTGACCTAAGAAAGATGACAAACATATTCATAGCAACACCGTTCTTTTATTGTGACATTTAATAAACACGACAGAAGCTTGAAGTCAATGACATTTCCACCATTTAGTGATCAGAACTTCATACAACTCAGCTGACAGTGGAATAAGTCAACAATGAAATCTTTCCAGTTTCCACTCTAATTTTGTTCACAGATTGGCCATCACAGATTCATTTATTACAGGAACCATAAAGATTTCTGAAACTGAGATTAATTTCAACAGAGGTCATCAACTATATTTGTTGAAGGGGGGCATGACTTTTAAATAACAATAAATATAAACCCACTTATTTGGCCCTAATTAATCTATTATTGTTGAATATTTTCCCTTTCATATAAAATTTGTTAATTAATATTTGTTAGCATATATTAATATGAACACACTCCTAAAATCATGTAAAATAACTAATAACTAGATACCTATCTAGAAAAAGCACTCACACCTCAACCAAGGCAGCAATTCAATCGATGGTTAAAATCTGTATTTCTGTAAACTTTCACAGTGCAGCCCTAATTGTCAGGAAATAATCTGCAACTTTAACTATATTATGCAGCGTCCTCACTGGATACAAATGTTGAGTCACAGTTTTTATGCATGTGAAGGCAAAATACAACAAAATGTGCAAAAAAAAAAAATAAATAAATACAACAAAATGTGCAAAAACAAAAAAATAATTTAATTGATATAGTGTAATGTTAAACGGCAGCTGTGAGTTTTTCCCACTTCTTGCAAGATATGGTATAAGCCACATTCATTCACAAAATGGGGAATTCGTTACTGCTGTTAGTGCACAACTACTGAAGCAAGCACAGCTTTGTGAGTGAGGTAGCGTGACAGTTATACTCAGTTATAATTGAGCTTGCTTCAAGATAGTACATAGTTGATATTCTAAATACTTGTCTAATGGACACACAAACACAATTGTGACTGATAAATAAGTCTCTGAACAGCAGTCCTGTAATCAAACTACCAATCTATGGCCTTTGGCACACATTCTGAATTCTAAAAACTCTCTTTTCTCTTCTCTCCAGTTTTCGACATGGTTACTTCTTTCTAATTTGGCATAGTGTTTATAGAAAATTTAATCCTTTTTTATCTGTCAATGAATTTCTCACACCATTATTTGATATTTGAATTCCTATTGCACTTCATAAAGTCGAAGCAAATGTTCACCACAGACTTGGGCATGTATGTGTTCAACGTAACCTGCAAGAAGATCACTTATGTCACTTTGCTTTGAGATAAGATCACATCCACATCAATGTATGGTGTTATAAATAACTATGTAAACACAGTTTTCTTCTTAAGTCTTACTTATGATCAAGACTGACTGTCAGTCCCTTTTGTAAACGAGGCCTCCTGGGAGCAGAGAGAGAGTTTCTCTGCAGGAGGAGATTCTTTCTCCTTAAGAGAGCACAGAGACACTGATGTACCCGACCACCAGACTCCAAACCCGAAACCAGGATAAAGAGGTTCGGTGAAGGTGTTGTTGAATGTGTGGAGGTGGATCAGAGTGTCAGAGGAGACTCTGTAGAAGGACAAAATACCAGCAGGACAGTCCACATACACTGCTACTCTGTTAGAGCCAGAGGAGGAGGAGGAGGAGGAGATGGATGTTCCTCTGTTATTATGACAGACATAGTAACCATCATCAGAGCAACTCAACCTCCAGGATTGATCGTTCTCTCCAAACCTGCATTCAGATCTGTCTCCTCTCCTTCTGATTCCACTGTAAGTCATTCCTATAGAAATACTTCCTCTAACCTCAGCCTCCCAGTAGCAGCGGCCGGTCAGACCAGTTTCACACAGCACCTGAGGACACAACCAGTCAAACCTCTCGGGATGATCAGGATATAACTGATCCTCCTCCACCAGTATGGCATCGATGTTGTTGTTGGACAGCTTGAGCTTTCTGTTCGCTGTGTTTGTGTTAAATGTGAGATCAACATAATCTGATGAAGGAACAAAACACAGTACAGCTGCAGTTATTGATCTATCATTGGCAGATTTGAATGAGTGATGTCACAGTTTGAAGATGGTTGAATGTGTGCTGCTTCGTTTCCATGAATCAAATGAAAAACAAACTTACACTTCTTCAGACCTGGTGTCAACCATTGGACTCCAGCAGGCTCTACCCTGAAAACAGGAAGTGGTGAGGTCAGACCAGCATTTCCTCAAATACTTTTATCTTCAAATCACTACTAAATAGTAGGCACCTAACATTTTTTTAAATATCATATATTATTTTTAGATTTGCTCATGTGTAGGGCGGATTATTTTTAATTTCTTCTTATCTCATATTCCTACACACCTGTGTACCAGCTATTAAATCGATTTAAAAACATCTGGCTAATTATCAGGTTTTTTTCATTCTTAAAAAATATGTGTCATTTATCAAAGACACATGAACAATTTGGCAACAACTGAAGAAAAAAAAAATACATAGATTCTATTTCAGATTTACAAAAATTGCATAAAAGAGAAATTTACTGGATGTGTTGGATGGCAAAATGTTCTGAAATATTTTCAAATGATCCTGTTCAGTAAAGAATCTGATTCTTTCTATAAAGGTTTATAAAGGTTTACTTTGCCAGCACTTTTTATAAGTGGCTACAACAGGCCTCTTCATACCAGAGAGTGTCCAGACCCCACTGTGGATCCTCTAGTCCAGCTTTCAGCTGCTCCACTCCTGAGTCTCCTGGATTATTGTAGCTCAGGTCCAGCTCTCTCAGATGGGAAGAATTGGAGCTCAGGGCTGAGACCAGAGAATTACATCCTTCCCCTGTCATCAGACAGCCTGACAGCCTGCAAAAACACAAAACAACATGTGACACATAATCTGAAGGCATATTGAGGGTTGAGATAGTATATTGAGTGGTGAAGAATTCTCAGTGAGAACACATACTGTTCAACAATTTCAACACTTTAAGCTGTTTAAAACGCATGGGGATTATGTATACAGGGAAATCAAGTCATTCAAGACAAACCGTAACTTGATCTTACTTGAGAGTTTCAAGTGTGCAGTGTGGACTCTCCAGTCCAGCCGACAGCAGCTTTACACTCCTGAAATCCTGCAGGTTGTTGTTACTCAGGTCCAGCTCTCTCAGACTAGAGTACTGGGAGCTGAGAACTGAGGACAGAGCTTCACAGCTTCTCTGTGAGAGGTTACAGTCATTCAATCTGAAGAGAAATAAATGCAAAACAATAACATAACTGTTAATTACAACTGAACTTGGAATATACACACATGATGTAATCCGGATTACATGAAATTAATACATGAATGAGTTTTTTAATCAGATAGGGATACTATCTGTTTTCCAGACTGCAATGGCAGACATCAGCACAAATATGACCTTGTCTTTTCCTGCCGTCCAGCTTACAATGCACCCATCCCCAATGCCCATGCCTGCAGGTAATGGATCCAGCTTTTTCAGGCTCAGCCTGATGCTTGCTGGTCAACTTCCCCCCAAGATCTGGCTCCAGGAGGTAACCCAGGTTTCCCTGATCTGGACAAGTGCTGCAGCTCTAGTTAGGCTGATTCATGTGCGCTCTGACTGGTTCTCAGGACTTGAACGTCACTCCTCTGGTTAGGAAGAAACCAGAGCTGGTGTGGGACATTGAGCAGTACTAATTACATATAGCTGGTCTCACCCCCAATGGTTCTGGTACAAAACTCCTTGAGGGGGGCTAGACTCGCTCTCTTCTCTGGAGTTGTTCAGAGTGAGAGGTGGGTGTGGAGGTACCCACAAGCCCTCATCTGGGCACTGCTGTGTTGGAGTCCGCCCAGATGATAAAGAGGGGCTACTTCTATGTGACGCCTAGACACTCCGTAGTTTCGCTGGGGGACGCGCATGTGTCTGGAGGGGGGTGATTGGGATGAACCCTCTGCCTGATCTGAACCTCAGTGATGCTTTGTTGTTGAACTGTGCTAGTCATGGATTGGTGATAACAAACATTTTTTAGTATAGGCTGGTTACCAGAGCACCTTAGGCCAAAGATCAATGGTGGACTTTATGGTAAGAGAGCTGTCAAATGATCATAACCTGGTGATAAATTGGATCAGATGGTGGGGGTGGGGTGAGATTGGACAGACATGTAGTGAGGGTGAACTGAGAACGTCTGGTAGAGGCTCATGTCTGTGAGGTCTTCAACTCCCACCTCTGGAAGGACTTCTCATGGCAGAGGTTGGGGACATAGAACCACAGTGTGCTGTGTTCAGAGCCTCTGTTGTGTACGTGCCTGCCAGGAGCTGCAATCAGAAAATCATCAGAGCCTTTCATGGCAGCAACCTTATAGCCCGCTGGTGGACACTAGAAAGTAAACAGGACCATCAAACTACATTAGCGAGTGCAGCTGAGACTGAAGTGGTCGGGATGAGAGCCAGCAAGTCGGCGGATGCGGTTCTTTGCCAACAAAAATTGTAGAATTAGTCTTTTGGGTTGGGAGTGAGTTACTGCCACAAGCCGAAGTTCAAGCATCTCAGGGTCTTGTTCACAAGTAGGAGTAATATGGAGCGTGAGATCCACAGGAAGACTGGTGCAGCAATAACAGTAATGCAGGTGTTGTACTGCTGAAATGAGTTTCCTCTGTAGGGTGTCTGGGCTCAGCCTCAGGGGAGGTGAGGAGCTCAGACATCCAGACAGAACTCGAGTCACCGCTCCTGTCTCCTCGAAGTCGAGTCACTGCTCCTTCAAATAGAAAGGAACCAGTTAAGGTGCCACCCAGGCACCTTTGGTGGTTTTACGAGCGTGTCCAACTGGTAGCCAACCCCAGGACAGACCCAGAACAATCAAGAGGTATTCCATATCTCATCTGGCCTTGGAATGCCTTGGGATCCCCCTGGAGGAGCTGGAAAATGCTGCTGGGGAGAGAGACATCTGTAATACTAAGCCTGCTGCCACCATGACCTGACCCCATATAAGCGTAAGAGAATGGATGAGTGGATGGATTCTATCAGTTTGCTGTATGTTAAGACGAACCAGAAAGAAATATAACATAGATAGACCAAATAGATCAAAAGTCACACTGGTGACCTGTCAACAGTAATGTGGACGCTGTAACGAACTGTCATTGTGAAGAGGGAGCTGAGCCTATAAGGCATAATTTAGTTGCCTCCCAGACGCCTCCTTATTGAGGTACTGCAGGCATATCAAAGTGAGAGGAAAAAGACCATTAACACTGTAGAGGAATAACATATCTCATGGCCTCAGAATCCCCCCTGAAAGGGCTAGATGACATGGCTGGGGAGTAGAAGGTATAGGATACTTTGCCTCGCCACTCGTACCAATTCCTGGATGGATGCATAAAAATCCTGACCTAAGGAAGATTGTTGAATAGACGTTATTAAGAAATATCACAAATAAGTTACAGAAAACATTCATTTTATTATACCTGAGAGATTCCAATGTGCAGTTTGGATTCTCCAGTCCAGCACACAGCAGCTTCACACCTGAGTCCTGCAGGTCATTGTTACTCAGGTCCACCTCTCTCAGATTAGAGGACTGCAAGCTGAGAACTGAGGACAGAGCTTTACAGCTTATTTCTGAGAGGTTACAGCCTCTGAGTCTAGAGGAAAATAAAAAGTTAAGAAAAAGGTAGTAAGTAATTGTTCTCTCCTGCTGAAAATGTGTTATTGTTTAAAATAATTTCAGTATATGCAAATGTATATGTACTTACAGAGATTTCTTGGAGGCTTTGACAACTGGTATGAGATACAGAAGAGCCTCCTCCGATTCAGAGTATTTCTTCAGGTCGAACATTTCCAGATCTTTTTCTGATGTTAGTAAGATGAAGACCAGAGCTGACCACTGAGCAGAAGACAGTTTCTCTCTGGACAGTCTTCCAGAACTCAGGTACTTTTGAATCTGCTCCACTAAAGAACGGTCATTCAGCTCATTCAGGCAATGGAACAGATTGATGCTTCTTTCGGGGCTGGGGTTCTCCTCAATTTTCTTCTTTATGTATTGGACTATATCCTGATAGGTCTGTGAGCTTCTTTCCACTTGTGTCAGCAGGCCTTCTAATAGAGCCTGACTGGTCTGCAGTGAAAGTCCCATGAGGAAGCGGAGGAACAAATCCAGGTGTCCATTTGTACTCTGCAATGCCTTGTCCAAAGCTTTCTGGTATAAGTGTGTCTTTGATGATCCATCTTTTCTTGGTTCAGAGTTCCAAGAGGTTGTTTGTTCCTCAAACAGAAGACTGGTATCAGAGTTGGCGAATGTCAGATGGACATGAAGAGCAGCCAGAAACTCCTGAACACTCAGATGGACGAAGCAGAACACCTTGTCCTGGTACAGTCCTCTCTCCTCTTTAAAGATCTGTGTGAACACTCCTGAGTACACTGAGGCTGCTCTGATATCGATGCCACACTCTGTCAGGTCTGATTCATAGAAGATCAGGTTGCCTTTCTGCAGCTGCTCAAAAGCCAGTTTTCCCAGAGACTCAATCATCTTCCTGCTCTCTGGACTCCAGTGTGGATCTGTCTCAGCTCCTCCATCATACATTGACTTGATGTTCTTCAGTTTGGACTGAACCACCAGGTAAGTGGATGTACATCTCAGTCAGGGTCTTGGGAAGCTCTCCTCTCCTTCTGGTTTTCAACACATCCTCCAGAACTGTAGCAGTGATCCAGCAGAAGACTGGGATGTGGCACATGATGTGGAGGCTTCGTGATGTCTTGATGTGGGAGATGATTCCTGCTGGCCTGCTCCTTATTTCTGAATCTCTTCCTGAAGTACTCCTCCTTCTGAGGGTCAGTGAACCCTCTGACCTCTGTCACCATGTCAACACACTCAGGAGGGATCTGATTGGCTGCTGCAGGTCGTGTGGTTATCCAGAGGCGAGCAGAGGGAAGCAGTTTCCCCCTGATGAGGTTTGTCAGCAGCACATCCACTGAGGTGGACTCTGTAACATCAGTCAGGATCTCATTGTTGTGGAAGTCCAGAGGAAGTCGACACTCATCCAGACCGTCAAAGATGAAGACAACCTGGAACTCTTCAAACCTGCAGATTCCTGCTTCTTTGGTTTCAGTAAAGAAGTAATGAACAAGTTCCACCAAGCTGCAGTTTTTTTCTTTCAGCACATTCAGCTCTCTGAAAGTGAATGGAAATGTGAAGTGTATGTCCTGGTTGGCTTTGTCTTCAGCCCAGTCCAGAGTGAACTTCTGTGTTAAGACTGTTTTCCCAATGCCAGCCACTCCCTTTGTCATCACTGTTCTGACTTGGTTCATCTCTTCCAGGTGAGGCTTTAAAGATGTCTTCTTGTCTGATTGTTGTTTCTGATATCTCCAGTTTTCTGGATGCTGTTTCAATCTGTCTGACCTCATGTTCATCATTGACCTCTGCAGTCCCTCCCTCTATGATGTAGAGCTCTGTGTAGATCTGGTTCAGAAGGGTTGGGTTTCCTGCTTTAGCAATCCCCTCAAACACACACTGGAACTTCTTCTTCAGGTGAGATTTAAGTTCACGCTGACAGACTGAAACAGGAGGCCCTGAACAAAAAGTAATATCAGTAAATGATTTATAACATATATGCCAGTGTCATTCTCTAACTGATCCTTATATTAATATACTTTTTTCCATCACTTGAGTAAATGCTCCATTTATAGAAACTGTTAAATCTTTAGAGAAATCCTCTTACTTCTCTGCAGACAGTCAGCCAGCTCCTCCTGCTTCATCCTCCTCAGGAAGTGCCAGTGTGATCTTCAGAAATGCCTCTCTGCTTCTCCTCCTCTGCTCTTCATCCTCACCGTCCAACACCTCCTCATCCTCCCTCTGACTCTCTAAGCATTCTGGGTAATCTGAAGTCAGAACCTTCTGGATCTTCTTCAGCTCGTTCTTCACAAAAGTGACAATGTTCTCCTCCAGCAGCTGGAACAGAAGATTATATGAACGACACCATCAGACTAAAATCATGGAACAAACATCAGATCCATGTTGGACACACTGACAATCCACTGGTCTACAAAGTGCAGCATGGAGATTATTGTGAACACAACAGATGGAAAAGTAGTTGTTGTACATGTACAGACCATAAATATGGAGTCCAGGTGTGTTTGATGCTGCTGGGCAGATTGACCACTGGGAACCTCTGAGCTCTCCTGGTGGACTCTGGAGGAATTATGAAGAATTAGCTCACATGATGTCTGTCCACACAGAGACAAACACAAGCTAAAGGTCCTCTGAGTTAAAGTGTTGATTACAACACTGAATCAGATAGTTTACCCTGACATGAAATTGTTGCCTGTACTGCTGTTCAGCAGCTTGTCTGGTTTAGTTGCTCCAGCTCTAATGGGGCTGTAATTAACGCAACCTCAACTTCCATTCATGCAGGCAAACACTAAATATTTGTTTGCGCGCCACACTGATTTTTGAGACCTTGTAGGTGGGGATGGAATAGATGGTGGCTGATGTCTCCCCTCCTTTGTTGGTGATTTTTTTGTCAGCGGCCCTCAAATAGACAACTACATTACGATGGTAGAGGGCTTAGTGATCAGTGACTGTCATGACTCTATTTATGTGAAGTTATCTGGTAACTATAAATAGGTGAGTTGGACGTTGGTGAGTCTTACTGGGAAGCTCCTAAAGGTTTAAAACTAGATCTCACAACTGAGAATCTGATGCAAACACATTGTCTGTTTTTTTTCTCACTTTTAAATCCTCACCTTTTATGTTTCTGGCCTCTGCTCTTCTTCGTCATGGGGGGTTCTTGTTTTTCCACTTTCCTCCTGATCAAAATAAATAAGAAACAGGATAAAATGTGCACCACACCAAAACACAGTGAAAAGTATTGTGGATACATTTAACAAACTTTCCTAAATGCACTCCAATGTGAAAAGATGTAAACAAATGAAAAAATTTCTCTCATATTATTGAAAAGAAACTAAGCTGACATCTGATTGTCAACACTCAGACATTTCTGACTTCTTCCATCAGCAATATCAATAAGAAATCAACCATGTGTTTCCTCAGACTCTCTGTGATGCTTCATTCTGTTTTACAGAAGCTGATCATGGTCCAGCTGTTCTCACTGACATGTTTCTATCTCTGTTGACACATGACTGAAAACTAGAAAATGTTCATTTGACGGAGGAACTCAGTCAAACACCTAACGTCTGTTAGTACCCTCTGGACTGGTTATACTGGGCAGCTTTCACATGTAAATGTATGGGAAGAACAATGCTGAAAATAATGTTAAATACAACTTCTATGGATAAACACTTAAAACATGAATCAGTAATATTTTATTGTTATTAACAGCTGACCTCTTTGCAGACAGTTGTCCTGTAAAATTGACGAGGCGACCATTTGACTCGTCACTCTTGCAGGACATGAAGCTGGGTTCAGGTTTGGGTCCTGTAAAATTGACGAGGCGACCATTTGACATATCACTCTTGCAGGACATGAAGCTGGGTTCAGGTTTGGGTCTAGGTTTAGCAGAAGTTGGTCTCTTATAGGTCCTGTTAGACAAAGAGGAACCAGGGATGTAAATTCAGTTTTTAGCTGTCACACACAGAAGAAGCTGGAGAAAGTAGCAGCTTTCAACAAGAAAAGCAACAAAACACCAAAGTTCAATAAAACATGAACTTCTTCAAAGTTAGTAATTTCAGTCTGTACTTCATCAGTTAATTTTTCAAAAAACTACTGAACCCAACCAGGGCATAAAAAGCTGTGATTATTTAATCGAACCATTGATAAAACATCACAGAACAATGGACTGAACCGGGACTAAGTGACTATTCACACCTTTCTCATTTATTCCGGACTTTCAAACTTTTTCGCTGAATCAGAACCAAGAGATTTTAAACCTCCCCTGGACTGGACCAAAAGAGGTGGTCTCAGTCTGGATCAACTTGAATTACGTTTCGATACTGTGGAAACATTTGCTTGGATGGTTTGGACTTTGGACTTATTACAGGAAGTTCTGGCAGCGTAAACACAAAAAGCAAAAACAAATACACAAAATAAAATGAGATGCAGTAGCACACATTTAATTTATTCCTACTGTTATAAAAAGGTAACAACGATGAACTAACAACACACCGACAACAGATTCACACACATCTACAAACCAATCAACTACAGGAGCTAATGTAGGTGATGACAACAGGACATAAGTCTGTCTTTAGTGCACTCGTATCACTGCAATGTTAAAGCAAAACTAACCAGATTAAATAAACACAATGTGAATCCAAACTGGGAGTAAAATACCAGTTCATACTGGACTAAAGCGGGGCTAAATGTCCTGATTTCCAAGGAGTTTTCTTGTATAACTAACAGATAACAAATTTAACTGTCAGGTCCATCAGCAGCGACGTTTGCATTGGCAGACTCACCACAAATATCCTGATTGATATTTCTAAACTTTAAAGAGGAAGTTTCAAACTAAAAAGACTTGAACTTTGGAAGATCCTCACTTGATTTGTGTAATTCAGACTGCTAAAGCCTCATATTATTACTATTACATATTACTAAAATACTTACTTTTTGTAAGGTAGAGAACTTTGTTTACCACTTTTGAAACCATCTTTTCTCTGGTTTCTCTTGAAGGTGGATTCAGATCCAGGTCCAGCTCCAGGTTCAGAACCAGGTTCAGAACCAGGTCCAGAACAGTCTGGTCTCAGCTGCTCTGGCCTTCAACACAACACACACAGAGCAGAGCTTTGAGTGTGAATAATGATGGTGGAGTGATTTGAGTGGTGGACAGTTGGAGATCCTCATCTCACCTCTGAGCTTTGGTCTGGCTGTCATGTTCCCCACACAGACTGGTTTTAGAGGGAGGGACTCTCTCCTCTCTGTCCTCACACTGATCCATGCTGCTCAACTCACATCCACATCAGCTCACACACACTTTCATCTGGAGAGGAAACACAAATCATTCATCTGCACATCAACTGAAATCCTCCTTTCCATCATTTCTCCTGTAAAAAGATCAGCTGCTCCTTCCAGTGATTGGCTCTTATTTTCTCTTTCATATCAGGCTCAGCTGAATGCCGTCAGAGGAAGCTGCCATCAGCTGCTCTACTTCTACTATCAGTCCACTAGATGGCGTCATGAAGCTGCAGTGAAGTGAAGAGCAGCATGGAGGAACATTCACTGAATAAACTGACTGGATATGACAGGTGAGCTTCAGTTTTCTTAATATTCAGAAAACTCAACACTAAAAGATTCAGCTGAATGTTACGTGATTTTAAAAATGTTCTGCATGTATGATACTAAACTTTTCTAATGAACCTCAGCTCCACATGTTCTCCAGAACTACATGATCTATTTCATGTAGATCACATAGATCTATTTGTTCTAGATGTTCAATATGATCTAGATTGCAGACTGTTTTATACATGAAGCTGTTTCTGTGAAAATTACATGAAATTATTCTGTCATGTTGGTCTTCTTAAGTACTTTAACACCATGACCTTCATTCAACCTTCATCCCTACTACCTCACGTTATTGCACTGTAACTTAAATATTACACTGATATTCCACATGTTTACATCTTTTATTGGTGTATATGTGTATATATGTGTGACTATATATCTTCATTGTACATATAATTTAGTTTTCCTTTTATTTCTTCCTTTAGTGCTGCTTTAATAGCCTTTGTTCTGTTTGATTTTATTTCCATATATACGTGTGTGTGTGCTGAACCTTGAACCCTGAACAGGAAGCTCCACAGAGGCAGGGTTTGTTAAACAATAAAACATGAAGCTTCACTTCACACAAACAAATATTAGATTTCATCTGTGAGAGCAAAGTTCATCACAAAGTGTCACTGTTGTTTAAAGCCAAAACTTTTAGTCCCAGAAACTTTTTTCATGAACTAAAAATCTTCCTGTTGTTTCCTTTTCTACCTAAAGACCTGTGAAGACTAGGCAAATTATCTAAACTGAGTCATTTCTGAGCGTGACTACCTGACAAACTCTTTCACTCCGGTCTGACGGGTTTCATTTTTAGACACCTGTTGATGCTTCTTTGATCAGTTAATAAATTTATCATCACTGCTGCATAACTGTTGTTTAAAATGAGTTATCACATGTCCTGTAATTCAGCATATTGTTTATTTTACGCTCACATTTACACCCCTCGCCCCCCTCAGATATAATAATATCATTATATTGTTATAGTTTCGTCTTTCCCATCAACCCACTTTCCTCTGAACTCTGTAAAATGTCAGCTGAAATAAAATGCTGGGAATACTCAGCCAATCACAAATGTCCAGCACTGCCCCCCCCCCCGAAAAAAGTCCCTGTCCCTCAGGCGGGGGTGGGGTGGGGTTAAAATGTAGACTGATCTGAGTTACTGTGGTCCAAACGCTGCTTAGTTACTTTAATGTTGGAGCTTTAAACTGGTTTATACACTTTGAGCTGGTTTCATGTAAAATGAATATGATCTTTTGTTTTTTCATTTATAATCAGAAAAGTAACTTAATATAGTGAAGTAAACAGTAAAAAATAAAGAAGTATAAAGGAGTTTAAATACTCAAGTAAAGTACTTTAATGTAGGTAGATCTATCAAAATAAAAGCTCGACAAGGCTCAAGAAAGCCTTTCCGGGAAATACTGACAAATTATTTAAAGACACCTCTTTAATCCGATAATAATGATTATTACTTATTGGTCACCTTTCAGTCAAACGTGACGCGCAGAAACGTCACTTTTTCCTGTTTTGTGTCGTGACGAAGCAACATTTGATTTTACTTAATGAATTAATTAATCGGAGATAATAAATAAAGGTTTGATCAGCTCACCTGTTCGTGGATCGATCACTGATTCTCTCTGCTCGTCTTTTGTCTTTTACTCGCCAGTTTCCTCTTCAGCTCAGTTTGGAGAAAAATGAAGCGTCGAGCTGAAAACATTTGAGTTGTTTCTGCTGAAAATAAACTGATCAAAGCTCCTGATGAGGACAAACGTTTCCAAGCTGCTTCGACAGAAGCTGCACGGGCAGAAAAACATCTGCGACACGAGAAACCGAAAGTAAACTAAACCGGAAGGAGGCGGGGGGTGTTCTGATAAACATCCTGATTAAAGGAAACAGAAACATAAAATATGGTCATTTATACTTTATTTTAGTGAATATTAAAAAAACAGACATCCCTTTAAGTTACTGATGGTTACTATAGAAACAGAAAATACTGAAATCTATAAACATATTTTTCTATTTACTGCTGCCTGATTTATTTTTTATCTCACTGTTGTGTATTATCTTTTGTTTGAACTCTTTTTTAAAAGTAATAAATGAAGGTTTCTTACCTTTTAATTTACTTGTATGAATATGGAATTTGGCAGTTATAATGAGACTTTAGATCATGTATGTGTGGGTGTTTTTCTGTGTATAATTTTCCAATAGATTCCTAAGAAGTAAAGTCAAACATTTCAAGCGTGTGTTATTATCATATTGTCACTTTCATTCGTAAAGGAGGATTGAAAGGAGGACTCGAGGGAAAGAGACTGCCGCTCTCGCCTCGTGTTTCCTGGAAGAGGAGTCAACAGCTGCTGCTACTCAACCTGCTGGACGACTGTGAGTATTACAACCAGAATAACAAAGCACCCACTTCCCTCCATTTAAACACAAACAAATCAGGAGATATTCATTGCTTTTGGATGAACAGTGTTTCAGTTTGACTTCAACTGTAAGTCAAGTTACACAAGTGAAATACTGACATGTTATAAATCAGTTTGTTTGAAGTCATATCCATCCACTAAATTCATTCATTTTCATGGAGGTGTTTGTTTCCTGTAAGTTCAAATGATACGTATGAAAATATGCTGAGGGAATATATGATTACTTGTGTCGTGCATTACCAGCAATTTACAGAATACCTGGATACAGGTAGTAAACTGCTAACAGACCCTGAATAACTTCTCCTGAGTTGTTAAAGTTTTATTGTCTCAACAGTGATCCTGTAATACATTGAAACAGAGATAACACGTTTTATATTATTATTATTATGTTATTATTATCTATGGCATGAAGTCTTATGAGAAGAAAATCAAACCATGGCAGAAAAAAAAAGACACTGATCTTTTGAGTTCATCATGTTTGAGACATTTGACACAAGACTCAGAGCACGATGAACTTTTCATTGTTTGTGAGCCAAGAAACAGCATTTGAGATTCAAGTGGTACTTACTGATTTGTGTTTGTGTGAAAATATCCGACAGGTGTGCAGCTCTCTCTGCATCACTTCACATGTTTTGGTACAGGTGTGTGTGAGTGTGTGTTTTGCATCATGTTCACCGCAGAGTTTCTTAATTTGTGCAGCTGCAATGAAGAATTTGAGATGGTGTATCTGTTATTTACCTCTCTCTCTCTCTCTCTCTCTCTCTCGCTCTGTGTTAGAGGACTGTTAATGTCACTCGCCCAGCCAGCTGTTAATAAGATGTTTAATTTTCTTCTGTGTGTGGCAGAAATACACACTACACTGTGGTGAAATTTACAGAACTAAAGTTGTTGGTGGAGTCACAAAAACCAAACAAATAAAACATTTGAAAAACAAATAAAATATTTGATGGTTTAAAATCTGTTCATATTCCCTTTATTCAGATAAATCTATTCGTCTCAATCACATTCTGTCATCCTGATCACAGACTGACCTTTGACCTGTAAGCTGCCTTCAGTAAAATAAGTCAGGTAAAAATCTGAGACAGTGACGGCTGATGGCCAGTAGGTGGCGACAGACTGACAGACAGATTAAAGTGACCACAAACAAACACACAGATCAAACAGTCCTTATTGTGATAATACTAATAATAATAATAATAATAATAATAATAATAATAATAATAATAATTAAAATGACTCAGGATGTTTTTGATCAACAGCAGATCCAAGACAGAAAGTTTGGTGAAAAATGTTTTAATGAAATACGACAAAGGACTAAAACCCTCAGTACTCAGATGTTTTACTAAAGTAAAAGCAGCAGTTCTACAGTGTAAAAATACTCTGTTAAAATCCAAAATATACTTTATGTGCCAAAATGAAATGTACTCATTATGCAGATTTTCCCATTTCAGAAAAATAAATATTAATTTATTAGATTGTTATTATTTATGTTTAGATGTAGTAATTTATTTAACTTATTATTATAATTTAATTTGAATTTATAATTTAAGTATAAAGAAACATAAAATGGACTTAAGTAAAGTACAAGTACATCAAAGTATAATTACATTAGTAAATGTACTTTCCTGGTAGATTAATTGTAGCTACTGAAAGTACATTTACATTTAAAATACTGTACTCATGTATGTGTGTAGTATTATGGAAACACTATTACAGTAATTACAGTAATATACATTATTTTAAAATGGGTCCTTCTATATGTATATAACTTTGAAAACTTTTCTGAGGTATTTTTGGTTTATGTTAATTCTGAACTGGACAGTAATAATATGAAGGCTGACTTGACTTTCAGCCAATCACAGGCCTCCTTCCTTCCTAAATTAGCTCACCAGCAGTTAACACCTGCTAACACCTTCAGAGTCAACAGGTGTAAATAACTGCTGTCAATACACACAAATATGTGCAGCTTCGTTAAAGTCAGAAAGTGACAGGAGGCGTGTGATTGGCTGAAAGGTGAGAGGGAAGCGAGAGAAGTAAAGGTCTAAAAATACTCAGTACAGTACAAAGTCCAAATTCAGTAAAAGTATTTACTTGAGTATAATCAGAAAAATGTACTTCAGTTATTAACCGTAAAAGTACTCAAAGTGTTGTATTATTTTAGAATATTGTTATTCAGTTTTCATCAATAATTAATACATGTTGGCGTATAAAATGAAATAGTTCATCAATATGGAGCCAACTTTAGATTCTTTGTGTACTACTGGGTATATTAGTAATGAAGTATCATCATATTATGTATTTTGTGTTAAAAATACATAATAAAGTGTCAAGTAAATGTAGTGCAGTAAAAAGTACTATATTTCCCCCTGACATGTAGATGAAGGGAAGTAGAATAAGAAGGTAGTAGTAGTGAGTACAAGTACCTCATATCTGTACTTAAGAACAATACTTGAGTAAATGTACTTAGTTTATATTCCTCCACTGTCATGAAACGTGAAATAAAAAGCATTTTACTAAAAACACTGGCATGAAATAAAATAAAGTGTTATAAATATATATATATATAAAATGTTCAAATATCATTTCATAAAACCAGAGTTTAATTCCTTTTTATTAATGTATTTGAAACATTTTATTTGTGTGATCATTTATTGATTGATTGATTTCATATTGAAGACTCAGCACAGACCTGTAGAGAGAGGAGAGAAGAGGGTGAGAGGTGAAACGTAGGAGGAAACCTGAAGACCTCCTCAGTTTGTCTGTGAGGAGTTAAAGCTGGTGTCAGATGACTCAAACATATTTAACTCTTTGTGGTGTCGTCAGCTCCCACAGCGCCTCCACACCACCAGCAGCGTAATTTCACTTAAAATCCTCCTTCCCAATCACTTTTATTTCTTCAGGCTGATTAATATCTCATTTAGATTCTATTTACTCTTAATATTATAAAAACATGCTGGACTTTAATGTCAGGAGACCTCATCGTGCTTTGTTTGTTGTTGATAACATCTTTTTCATCTCAGCCTTTAAATATGTGTGCAGCAGAAATCACTGTGTTTAACTGACAGACAGCGAGCAGGTCGACGTTTGGTCACCAAACAGACGGACGTCAGAGAGCAAAAATCTGATTTATCAGTCCTGTAAAACTGCAAAGTGCTTCACTGCCGAGGGTGTAAATCAGTGGCCGGAGCCACAGGAAGTATTCAGATCATTTAAAACAAAGTAAAAATACTCCATTATGAGTAACACAAGTAAAAAAGTTTAACACTGATTTAATCTTATAAACTGTCTATTATAACTGTTCTATGTAAAAATATAATTTTAAAAAACTGCGTGCAACTCTTTCTGAATTATGAGGAAGTTTTATATTAAAAATTCGATAAATAAAATAAGTTACACTCAGTGTTCATTTTGGCTCCAAATTTTTATTTGATCTGAAGCTTTCTGTGAAAATGTTTATTCATTTTAGTCTTTTTTATCTTGTTTTTTTTTTTTTTTATGCCCTCTGAGCATTTTGAGGCTATAGTACTGTACACTGTTACCATGGTTACAGCTGTTGCCTTGTTTGGTCTACACTGTTACCATGGTGACTACCTGGAGGAAACAGAGATTCAGTTTCTGTTCCCAAATCTACACTAACGTACTCACCTCTAGAGGTAATTATTGAACCTCAAGGTAACTATATGTTAAATAAAACAAAATACCTCGACTCCTTCAGTCTGAATGTTGAAGTTTGACAAGATAGTGAAAAAAAACACTATACAAATACAAGTCTTAGAAATTTAGAAATAAAAAGAGTGGAAGGTGCTGAGTACACATGAAGTAAATATTATCTCTCATGAGTTACATTCAGATAATAAAATTGTGTTTCTGCTGACAAACAAATCAAGAGAAACTGAGTTTGTTCACTTTCAATTCATCCTGCCTCAGTGACGCTCAATAAAGGTGGAAGTTTTACATTATTTCTGACAGTGTATTAAACCAAACTTTAACCTTTAATCTGGTGTTAATCTAACCCCAGTTTAACCCTAATCTGAACCGATAACCTCCAAAACGTCCTCGTAAGCTTGGGAGCTGTGACGGGTCCTCACAAGTCCAGCAGGCCTGCTGACACACAGACTCGGCGGGTGAACAGAGGTGGCTTTGTGTCACCGGAGGATCTGAATGAAGCGAACAAACAGACTCCCACCGGTCTATAAACACACCCTGCAGCCACAGTGCGGCCTCTGTTTGGCCTCTGTTCGGCCTCTCTGAGCGGCAAAATGTCGGAAACAGAGCTTTTGTTCTGGGCTGACCTCGACAGATAAAATGATCGAAGCGGCGGGATGTTTGATCTGACATCAGGTTCAGGGATCAATACGTGGAGCTCAGTAATGGATGGGAGCATTTTAAACTCAGTAGGTTTTATAGTAGTTTTATTTTAATAACGTTTGGTTTCATTTTATTTTTTTATCCATAAGTGCCCACAAGGTTTCAAGCGTCCAGTTTATCAAAAAGTTTAAATCCAGGATCAGCTGATCAGTTTTTAAAGCAACATCAGGTTGGATCACTCTGATCCAGACACAAACTTTTCAGGATTAGCAGACCCAGATTAGCAGGACTGTAAATGGGACATACATATGTCCCATTTACAGATATGTATATGATATATACATATCACAAAGTAGACAACGAAGAACAGTATGTAGATTTTAATTTGGAGACCAGACTGACCCCTGGTTCTCTCAGAATGAAGGACAAACTGTGTCATTAAAATCAATATAAAGTGAGGAATGAAACTTAAATTTAATTTATTTTTGTTGGATATTGACGCTCTTTCATTTTATGGGGAAAAATAATTTTTATTATTTACTGCACTGAAAGATTTAATACATCTGATGTTTACTTTCTCTGCTTCATCGCTTTAATGCTAATAAAAGATAAATAAATGTATGTTTACTACATGTACATACAGATGTTGGATTATCGGACCAAATTAAAAGTTTTATTATATTTTACTCCTGAAATCCACCCTGAATCCTTCTGCTGGGATCAGGATCCAAACCAAGACTGGATCACTTTTGAATAACGAGTTTTGTAATCTTCAATATGTTCAGTAAATTCACCTCAAGTTTATGATTTTTATTTAACTGAGTCTCCTTAGCTACTGTTGCTACGCCTCCTCAAATGGCACATAATATTAGATAAACCTTTACTGATCCCAGCAGGAAAACGCTGTCAGATTTACCATCAGTAATCGCAGAAATTATTTGAATTATTGTTCTGCTGCACCTGAATGATTTATTTAAATTATTCCAGTAATATAAAATATCATGATAATAGACCTGTATGAACCTGTATGAACACTCTCGCATAATGAGTACTTTTATTTTTGATACTTTAAGTACATTTTACTGCTGACACTTTCTATACTTTTACTTGCAAAGGAGTATTTCTACACTGTATGAAGTATTATTTACTTACTATTACTACTTTTACTCTGTAAAAGATCAGTGCAGTGTCTGTCATAAATCATATTATACTCCAGTATTACTTTATAAAACGTCATATACAGAAGTGTTATTTGTTCTTCGGAGTCATATTTCACCTCCACAAGAGAACAACGAGGAGAAAAAGATGCTGAAGATTCAATGCTGACTCACAACCGGCTGGCTCTGACACAGCGTATTGATCCGATCAGTGTGTGTGTGTGTGTGTGTGTGTGTGTGTGGCCCAGCATGACACAGCTCCTTTGACTTTCTATCACCTATTTTCAAACCAGCTTTTCTTTCAGGACATTGAACTCTTAAACTCAGACGTCGACACGAACATGAAGAGATTAAACAGTTAGTCAGCATTTCCATCCTCTTTGTTTTAAAGACAGGACAGAGATAAATTTGAGATATTTTTATTTTAAATTTCTATTTTATATTTATAAATCTATTTGTTTCTTTTTCCTTTCTCTTACTGTAATTATGCACCAAAACACAGAGGCAAAGTCCTTGGATGTAAAAAAACGATTCTATTTAAATGATGGAGGACAAAAGCAACAGTAAAAATGTCTTCAAAGGTTTATCTGTGATCCAGATGAGTTAACAGCTGCACTGTCAGAAAGAGGGAAGGTTAGATAATAAGAAACATTTTTAAAAGTCTACTGATGAAAAAATCAATAAACTGATTAGTTGATAATCACAAAATGTTTTTATAATCATTTAACTGAGGAATAAAAATTTTTCTGCCTCCAGCTTCTCTGATGTGAACATTTTATATCTTTATGAACTGAAAATATTTTAGTTTTGGATTGTTGGTCACTAAAAAACAAGATATTTGAAGATGGTGGTGGAAAAAGTACAAGAAGTAATACCACAGTGTAGAAATACTCAGTTACAAGTCAAAAGTAAAAGTACAAGTTTTAGTATTAAAATGTATTTAAAGAACCAAAAGTAAAAGTATTGAACATGCAGAATGGCCTCATCAGATTGTCAATATTATATTAATATTTCTTTAATCCACAAAAAGTAACTAGTAACTAAAGCTGTCAGACAAACTTAGAGCAGTAAAAAGTACAAATACTTTTCTTGAGTAAAAGTACTTGTTTCATTTTATTACTGCACCTGTTACAGATTGATCAATGAATCAATAATAAATAAACAGATTGATCACAAAGTGGTCTTCATCCTGAAACGATGCATCAACAATCATAGCACACACACACACACACACACACACACTCATCACCATCCCTCTGAAGTATTTCCCTTCAGACTCGTGGGAGCTCTGCAGAATATTTTCCACCAAACCAACAGCACCTTTAATCCATGGAAATATCAGCACACACACACACACACACACACACACACACACACACCTTGTCAGACCTTATCTCTGTCTCCTCCCCACAAACTCATGACTGAGCGAATTACATCAGGAATGGGCATCTGTTGTGTGTGTGTGTGTGTGTGTGTGTGTGTGTGTGTGTGAGTTATAAATACACAGACATCAGTAGAGAGTGAAAATGCTGTGTAACACCACCACCCAGTGAGTGAAGCTGAGGGGAAAGTGTGTGTGTGTGTGTGTGCGTGCTGACATTTCTTCTCGTCTTCACGTCTTCAGACTCGGTTTTAGATTCAGACTCTGCTGCTCAGATTTAAACAAATGTTTCATATTTTGGTATTTCTCAGGTTGATTCGTGTATTTTTTTAAACTCGCTGATATCTAAAACAACACAACGGATGAAGGATTCTGTTTCTTATTGTTGTAACCAAATGTTGTTTTTATGTAAGAAGAAACTACATTAATGAGTGACTCATCCTGAGGAGACGTCACTGACACAACCTGAGATTAAGAAATTACAGAATAATTCTTTTTTTCTACCATTTTACCTACAGGGGGCATTGTTGGGAGTGAAGGCTGAAGCTGTCATGTTAATGAGCAAAAAGATGTTGAAGAGCATCACTGAGACGAACACGCTGTGATAAACAGGATGTGGGCGGACGAGTTAACTGACTATTAGAAAACAAACTAATTATTCATCAGTGAACATCTGTTTTCTGATTCTCCGTCTGCTGGTGGCTCCACTTTAAATCTCTTAAACTTCCTTTATCAGGTGACACATGAATCATCAGGCTTTAACAGGAGGTCCCTGATAACTCCAGAGGAACCTCCATTTTCCCAGCTGGTCCTGAACGCAGCCTGAAGTTCAGTCTATCCACTTTACAGCATAAACAGCATATAAAGAGCACATTTATGAACGTGAAGCTTTATTTATACCACCGACAGTCGGACGGTCTCTGCAGGAGGCTCAAACACACTGTAAACACTCCAAGCTGTTGCTAAGCAACCGTCTCTAATCAGAGCAGCTGCATCATCCTCAGCCTCCCTGCTGGATGACTAAAGATAAATGTGCATGTGGACAGGCTGCAACAACTGGGTCAACACACACACACACACACACGTTCACCGTGTAGTCGTTGTCATACATGTTTTGCTGTTTCTGCTGTCAGACAACTAAAAGAGTGTGAGACTGGGATTTTATCTCAGCTCCTCAGCAACAACAATGCTAATAAACTTTATTTATATCCAAATAAAAACTAATAAAAACTACATCAGACTGTTGGGATACAGTGGAGGAAAGTAACTAAGTACACATACTCAAGTACTGTACTCAAATAGCATTTTTAGATACTGTTGCCCATAAAGTTGGAATAAAATATTTTTTACCTCTTCTCATGAAATGATTGTGACAATGTGATTTATTCTTGATAGATAAAATGTCACTGTGATATGTTTGGAAGAGATTGATCAATAACGTTTTGAGAAGATATATACTTTATCTATCCAAGAATAAATCACATTGTCACAATCATTTCATGAGAAGAGGGTAAAAAATATTTTATTCCAACTTCATGGACAACATGAGTACTTTTAATTTCCATTTTATGCCACTTTATACTTCTTTTCAAATGTGAAAGCCAATACTGTACCTTTTACTCCACTATAGTTATTCAGTGACAGTAGTTACTCTGCACAGTCAGATTAATAATATGAAATATAAATGGATTGATACATTATGAATTATTATTAAACATTAAAACTCAGAATATTCAAAGTAATCACTCCAACTTCACCAGCTTTAACACTGATGATCAATTATTATAATCCAATAATATAAATTATTCTGCATGAGTACTTTTACTTTTGGTACTTTAAGTATATTTTGATGCTGATACATGTGAACCTTTACTTGTAACAGATTATTTCTACACTGTAGTATTACTACTTTTACTTAAGTAAAGATCAGAGTACATCTTCCTCTTGTGGTGAAATCAGCTGATCAGAGCTGTGTACATAAAGTGTTTGATAGAAATAAAGACAACAGACACACTCACATGTTCAGTGACTCACCTCAGTGACTCAGCGGACGACTGTTTCCAACAAAACTCAACGTCCAAATAGTGACGACGGTCTGCTGCAACATGCGGCAACAACCAGAGTTCACACCGTTAACCTGCAGAGGAGAGAGTCACATCCTGTAACCGAAAATACTGAAAAATTACAAGTAAAAGTATTGCATTAATACTCAGTAAAGTGTAGTTCAAGTCCATAAAGTAAAGTCCTGTGCTCTGTAAAGTGCTGATTCTTTTCTCCATTGATCCATGATTGATTGTAAAACATTGATTGATTGATTGATTTGTAAAAACAGTGAAAATAGTGAGAAATGCCGTCACAATCAATGACCCAAAGTCCAGACACCTTTCACAATGCTCAAACCTCCAAATTATTCACACACATTACAATCATTCACATTATTCACACACATTACAATCATTCACATTATTCAGATGAGAAGAAGAAAACCTGAAACATCTGAGAAGATCAAAAGATTTGACAGGAAAAATCACTTTAACATCATCAGGAGAGTTTCTGATTCATTTTCATGGTTTCATTCTTGTATAAAGTGTTTGAGTTTAATTTATAATAAAACATCAAAATGAATAAACTCTGCAGAAGTTTTGTATAAAAATCTGAATTTGTAAAGTAAATATGTAAAAGGTAAAAGTCATGCAGTAAAAAAGATCTAAGTACAAAGACTCAGGTAAAGTAAAAGTACTATGATCTGAGTCCTTTTACAGTGTGTATTAGTACTTCACTAAAGGGCCTGAATACCTGCTGATGAAGTGAATGTGAGAGTTTAAAGTTCGTTAACACGCTCAGTTTCTCACCACGAGCTGCAGCATGAATACGACAGAGAGGTGACAGAGACATGTGACCCCCCGAGTCTGTCCACGTCTTAGCTTTCATTTCCTGAGTCTTTAAATAAAATACACAGCGTGAGACACTGAGGGGGACCTGATGTGTCTTCACTTCATCTAATACAGGTGCAAATTAAACCTTTAAAGCTCACTGGAAAAAATGTTTTTTTTTATGTTTCTGGGGATTAACTGAAATATTCTTTCATGTTCAGATGATTTCTCACCCTGAAACCTCGAACACCTTCAAACTGTCAAAACTTTCACAGTCAGTATTTCGAGATTTTCAGACATTTCGCTCTGTATGAGAGGAAATCGCAGCATCTGTTACTCATAAAATCCTCCTGCATCACCTGAAGAGGTTTTCTAACAAACTCATTCATGTTCATCCTGTGAGGGTTTCCCCCCTTTATCAGTCAAATCTCCACAGTTTCACTTTGTTGATGCTTCATCGTTTCCAGAATCGTAGCAAAGTTTCATCATTTCTTCCTGTAAAGAAGCTCAGGAGGCTGAAATCTGACCAGATCACTGAAGAGCTGCTGAACAATGTCAATAAGTGCCAAGATTTCTTTTGTCAAAGCGTCACTTTAAACATCCCGATCAATAAACCAGAAGGTTCACTGATGTTGAAAACTAATTAGGAAAAAGGGTCGTTGCACTTTTAAACTTCTCTGAGAGGGACGAGTCTGTTATTCATTATTTCTGCGTGTTGTCACCAGATGAACATCTGAATGAGCTTCAAGATTTTGGTGCAGTTTTTGAGTTCATTACACGATGAGATCAATATAAGTTTGATTATTTCTGTCAATAAAGAAACTTAAAGCTCCTGATCGACATTGTTTAGGACAGTTTATAACTTGGTTTGTGAGTGTTATTAAATCCTCTCAGTGATGTAGTTTTATCAAACAAACAGGAGGAAACAGTATGCATTTGTTCAGGGACTATTTTCAGCGGCGGATGAATCCACATTTGGTGCCGTAGAGAGTATTTGGTGTGTTAAGATGGTTTTCTTTGAGATTACAGTTTTAAAGTTATAACAAGTTTGTTTCTGTCTCTTAACTCACATTAGGACTGAAAACTTCTTTAAACCTTATCATTTTAACCAACACGTGATCAATAAGCTCCCTGTGTCCGACTGGAACAGATCTGCTTTTAGTAAAAAGACATTTTCAGCTTCTCGCTGTCTGTCACATTATCATGTGTTTGTTTCTGTGAGCAGCAGTATGTACTTACAGACGTATATATTCATGTTATATATAGACGCCGGCCTGTCATCAGTATGCAGCGTAACTCGACCTCTCAGCCTTGAAGCTCCTCTGCAGCTTCACTCAAACCACTTTTACTCCTTCAGCCTCTTCTGAAAAAACTTTATTGATCTCTGTAGAGAAACTGAGTACATCTGAATACTGAAAATACCAAATCTGAACATTTCAGGCTAATCAGCTTTTGATTCATATGATTTATTTCTATTATTTTTTATCACTCTTTAAAATGTTTTATTACCTTTTAATCTCTTATTTTTATTGTTGTTTATCTGTTTTGGTCTTTCACTCTTATCATCTTTCTCTTTCACATTAGTTTCCCTTTGTTCGGCTGTTTTATTTTACTGTATGTGTCTCTGTTTCTGTGTTTGCACACTGACAGTGTTGTAAAAACCAGAGTCACATTCCTTGTAAGTGTTGTAAGGAGCTCTTCCTTCACGCTGGAGCTCCCCAGGGCTGCGTTTTGAGCCCCCTGCTGTTCTCATAACTCTGTAGCAACAATGAAAAGGCCTGAAGGAGGTGGAGGGCCTGACCCACAACCTCCTCATGACCATCAGCAAGACCAAAGACACGATAGTGAACTCTGGGAAGAAACTGAAGAGGAACTACACCCCCCTTCAGCATCAATGGATCATTGTTTGAGGGTGGGCTTGGTGTTCAGACTGCTGCACGCTGATTCTGCAGTGAGGAAAGTGAGGCAGAGACTGTTTCACCTTAGACACTTTAAGAAATTACAGATATCCCCTTAAATACTGAGAAGTTTCTACTCCTGCAACATCGAGAGCATCCTGATCGGGAACATCACCAAACACAAACACGAGGCCCTGCAAAGAGTGGTTTGTTCGGCTGAGTGTATGATAGGTGGCGCTCTCAGGAGATTCTCCTGATCTTACCGACTGAAAGTGCTCTTATTTTAAAGAATTAGAGTAAGTATACGTAATATAATTATAAGTATAATTCTTTTCTATATGTTTTTCTTCATCGCTCTTCTTCTGTTCACTTCTCTTTCCTGTAAACTGTTGTTTTCTTGTTGTTTGTTGTTTATCCTCCGTTACCTTGCTCATATTTAGCTCATGTGGGTGGAGCTTCGACAGATACTCTGCTCTGATTGGTTGTTCAGAGGCAGCAGGTGGAGCCAGATGATGATCAGATGATCTGTCTTTTTACTTCTACTTTAAGATAAAGGCTTGTTTCTTATCACCTTCAGACCACAAGGATGGAATGAGGACTTTGACTAAAATTTGTTTTAAAAAAATATTTTTAATAAATTATTAATCAAAGTTACTACTATAGTTAATATTACTATCTACTGCTTATTGTATTCCTTACCTTCGTAGCATAATTAAAGGAGCTAACGGTCACTTTGATTACACCCTGTATGATTATTTGTGAGTAATTGAACTAAACCAGCACGTCCAGTCGCTGTGAGTCTGAGCCTCGACTCTCTGAGAGGAAAGTGACATTGAAAAGTTGCTCAGATGGTTCTCTTCTTTATTCAGGTGAGAGGTCAGAGGTACCTTTTCAGAGCTGGTTAGGGTTTTAAATGTTTGCAGTTCCCAGGTTCCCTGAATGCAGCATGTCTCTGCAGAGCATGGTGAAACTGTGATTAGTCATCTTCAGTACTGCGACACGTTGGATCATTTCCCTTTTTAAAACATGTGCTCAGTGCTGGAAAGTTACTGCGTAGGTTAACCTGACTATTATCGATCTGAGTGTTTTCACATACTTGTACTTTACTCGAGTATTTCCTTTTTATGTTAATTTATTCTGCTGTTCCAGGAGATATCAGACAGAAATACTGCACTTTTATTATCTTCTTTGAGACCTTTAGTTACTAATAACTTTACACGTTAAGATTTTTTATATCCCATATTCATATTTTTCAACATAAAACACCTGATCAACCTATAAAATGATGAAATACATTTTGAAATGAGTCTTTCTGTGCAGTGAGTACTTTTACTTTTGATACTTTAAGTATATACTGGTACTGATTCCTAATACTTTTGTACTTCTACTTGTAACGGAGTATTTGTACACTGTGGTTTTACTACTTTTACACAATGTACTTTAACTTGAGTACAGTGTACACAATGAGCACTTTAACTTATGATACTTTAATTATATTTTGTCTATCATGCTTGTGTGCTTTCAGTAAGACTTTTGCTTTTCCTGGAACATTTTTGCACAATGGTTTTACGATCAAATAAACTTTGTAGGGATCATTCTGTGCAATGAGTACTTTTACTTGTGATACTTTGGGTTGTGTACTTTTAGAGAGACTTTTCCTGTAATATTTCTGCAGTGTAGTTTGGCTGTGTTTTGGTGAAGTATAAGCTGAGGACGGTGTGTGTCCACAGTTAATAAAGTGAAGTTATGTAAGATCTGCCCTGCTGGAGCTCAGTTATGTCAGACATGAGGACTCAACTTCTCCTTAATATTAAGGAGGGCTGGTGCTGGGCGGGGCCAGCGGCTGCTTTACGGCGCTGTGATTGGCCCTAGCTCGTGTCCGTTAGAGGCTCGGCCACAGCTGATTGGTCGCTGGAGTTACCCTGGGCTCCTTCTCAAACTTCACGGCGTCCCTGCGGAGACTCGGGTCCGACTCAGAGTGACTGTCGAGCGGCGCGTCTGTCCAGCGGCTCCCGGTGTCCAGGAAAAAAAGGCAGACTCACCGGAGGGACTTCACCGGCGCGGCCACACAGCTCATCCCGGTGGAAGTTTGTTAAAAAGCCGAAAGACTCCTGAAACTTTTTTCGCCCCTCAGAAGAGCCGAGTTTGGACAAAATGGCAGACGGCATGGAGCGCGAAGTGTCCTCCAGCACTCCTCTGTTCAGCGGGGAGGCGCACCACTACGAGGCCGAGCCGGACCCCGAGCCAGGACCCCGAGCCGGACCGGCCCAAACACGACCTCTTCAGCGTGGACGATATTGTGGACTTGGTCGGCGGCGCTCAGGACGCCTTGGACCGGCACATAGCTGAAGATGAGTCCGCAACTTCTCCGGGGTGGCCGCTGGAGCCGACCCACGAAGCGGAGCCGGAGCCAGAACCGGTAAAGGAGCCAGAACCGGAGCCTGAAGTCCACACCGCCGTGCCGGACTCCACTTCTTTCATCGCCGCGACCCCTTTCAGAGACGAGGAGCCCGAGGTCATCGCTCCTAAAGTCGAACCGGAGAGCACGAAGATCGCCCCGGCCCCGGAGCCGCAGCCTGCCCCGAAGAGCGACGCCCTCCCCGCGGCTGAAGCCGGGAGAGCAGCGCCATCCCCCGCAGAGGCAGCAAAGCAACCGGCGGTCACAGAAGCACCAGCGGCTCCGGCGTCATGTGAGTATCCAGACAGGGGAGAAATGCCTTTAAAATAACGTGGCAGCGACTTTTAATCATTTTTAATCACATTCATACGTTTATTTTTATCACTTAAACGGGGTAAATTTGATTAAACGGCCCGTTTTGACGGCATTTTCCAGTTTAACGGTTCGCTTTTGTGTGTGCGTGGCCGGACACGGAGGCAGGTGAGGCGGCTGGAGAGCTCCGTGTGTCGGTTAAATCTGCCTAACTCGTCGGTAAATGTGAATTTATCCCACAAAGGGGTCATTTTGTGCTGATTTTGTCCGTTTTATTTGCGCCCCGTCACGGTGAGGAGGTTAGCCGGTTAGCCTGGGGGGAGGTGGGGGCGGCTCATCGTGAAGCCGACTTGCTGTTCGATATTTCGGGTGTAATGTGGAGGAGACCCGGCCTCCCCTTATTTGAACCGGAGGATGTGATATTTCTGCGGAAAGTGAGGCCGTGTTGGGTGTTTTTCTTTATCGGGGTGAGGCAGCAGGTTAGCGGGCAGCCTGGAGAGGTGCGGCCCACCTGTGAGGACTCAAACACGGCAGGAAACATAATGTGAGCCGCCGCCTGGATGAGCTGGCACCTTTACAGCATTTTACACGAAATTAACTACTTCCACAATAAACCCAATGTTAATCCAGTATTTTAAACTATTTTCTGGAACACATTTGTTGATTTCGCCCGTGTGGATGTCATCATTGCGCCGGATGAGCAGCTGCTCTGTGGCGGCTGATGCTGCTAACCGTATCCGCTAACAGAGGCCCATTTTCGGACACCGCACACAGACACGTCGCAGTCCAGATAACTCTACAATAAAACTGTTTATTCAGCTGAAATCTGCTCATTTGACTCTTAATGGAAGATGTCAGCATTTAGGCGGATTTTTTATAATTTGAGTGTGTCTGTAAAAGGACAGAGCAGCACTTTTGATGAGGCTGTCCGATAATGGAAGCAGCGGGGCACCGAGGCTGCTCGCAGATTAGTCACAACAAAGGAATCCGCTGTGCGTCCACTCCCTGCCGGCCCGCAGCTCCACCGCACCGCCTCATCCAGCACCGTTAATCACTGCTGCGGGCCTTTTCATGTTTCCAGCCTGTTTCCAGTCATCCCACACCCCCTCACCCTCAAACCAACACCCCAAATCCGAAGACATGTCACCCACAGAGGCCTTGTTGTGCCCCCCCTCCTCCATAAGCTGCTGTCTGTCTTTAGTCTGGATCTTAAATGTGGCTTTATTTGTGATGTTTGTGCTGATTGTGGATGTCAGGGTGTGTTTTTTTGTTGTTGTTGTTGTTGTTGTTTGTTGGGATGAGGCAGGTAAACAGGCCTGTGTGCTCCCAGCAGCAGAGAGGCAGGGTGGGGCTGCTTGGCAAGGCCACTGATGGAGGAGGATAAACCCTGAGCTCCACACAAACCACCAACAAAGACACACGTACAAATAAAACCACCATTTTCTCCTTTTTAACAACATTCATGGTCTGATTTAGGTCTCCTTTGTTCCTTTTTTGAAACTTGCCCTTAAACATTTGAGTTTGGATCTGTCTGTTTTATTATCTTTCATTGTCTCTTGAGTTTAACTGACCATGAAATGTGTTTTACATTTCTCAACTTAATTACATTGATAAGTGTATACTCGTTTTCAAGTAAAAATGACATTTGATGGGTTTTCTGGCTCTCAACTTTAAGAATTTTCTGTTTTTCTTGATCTAATTTGATAGTAAATTAACTGGTTTGATGGTCAGAAGTCACGTTATGCTTTCAGGGCATTTTTCACTGCTTTAATGTAAGATAAGGTAAAATAATCCTTTATTAATTAATCCCTCAGGAGGATAATTTGCAGTGTTACAACAGGATATAAAAAACAGAATAGACAATAATAATGATGATGATAATATTACTATACTTTACATGAATGAGTGAATTAAGATGTGCTGCACATATGAAATAATATATTATGGCATCATTTATTATATATTGGGTGAATAGTCGGCTTTGATGTGTGTGTTGATTGTAGAGTCTGACCGTAGCGGGGGGGGAACCTGCAGTATCTGATGTTTTATAGACCAAATGATTAATCAATGAGGGATTAACTGATAATGATAATAACAGTTGTGTCTGTAGCGAGGATCGTTTTGGTGTCAGTACAGAAGCGAGGGCTTGGCAGGCGGTTTCACCTCCTCTTCAGTCTGTTGTCTTTTCAAAGCGAGTCTGATCCTCATCACACAGATTCACGTCGTCACACCTTTAAAAAAACAAAGACGTCTGAAGTGAAGTTTTCTCTCCTGTCAGACGGCCTCGACTGGCAGGCCGGCTAATCGTCGCGCGGCTCGCCCGTCACCGGCGGCCTACATCTTTATTTTTGGGTCACCTACATCCGTCGGCGTGTGTTTGTGTTGAGCATGTGATGTGGTCAGGTGGATTAGATGGAGAGAGGAGATGTCAGACGCACACTCACACCAGCTTAAAGCTCAGTGTGTGTTGTTGTCGTCTCTGTATCCTGGTCAACATAAAGTGGGGTTAAGTGCTTCAGAGTGTGACCCCCCCCCCCTCCCCCCAAACCAACCACACCAGGCGCCCCCTCCATGTTGTTTTTCCTCCGCCAACACGGCAGCTGGCTCCCGGTGCAGAAATAAGTCCAGCTCCTGAATATGAACCACATGTTAATCTGTTTTAAATCTCTTATCGCTGTGATAAGCGCAGAGATGATACGTGTCCGTGTTGTGCTGATTCTTCACGTTAATGCTGATTTTAGACCTCTTAATGCTGCGCTGAGAGGTTTTATTCATCTTATCCAGCAGAAAATAGTTTCTTCTCACAGACATGAAGGCTTCTTTTTTAGCTGGTAAAAATCATCGTTTCTGTGATTTATTTTTTCATCTGTGCCTCGTTTGACTTGTTTTTACAGCTGAAACCAGAGCTTGATTGACAGAATTGGTAATCAGTTAATTGTTAGAATAATTTTGAAGCAAAAATAGTGAAAAAAATGCCAAATATTCTGGTTCAAGCTTCTTCAAATATCCAAAAATCTCTGCTTCAGGTTTTGGACTTTTTATTGAACAAAATGAGACATTTTAAAAGAGAACTGACTTGAAGAGATACAAACATTTTCTATATTTTCTATAAAACCCTTTTATTTCAAGAAAAGGCAGTTTTATCAGAACTTTAAAAGTTTAAAATCCAATTTCTTTTCAGTGCTTTTATGTACAGTCTCTAAGAACTTGGAGCTAAAAACACATTTTGGTCGAACTTATCACCCATCACTTTCAGTGCTTTAAATGTAATATGGATGTATAAAACGTACAGTTACTATCAACTAAACTGTTAAGTGACAAAATCAATCAAATCACTGTGCAGTGGTTTGTGATTGATCCTGATTCACTTAAAGCTAAAAACTGCTGTCTGAAAATAAACCTGCAGATATTTTTTAACATATAATTGGAGCTCACATGATGGGTCTGCATTTTGTCTGTGGATGTCATTATTATAACTTAAGACTAGTTAACCACAGCTCACGTCGACAGCTGTGTGGATGACCTGACGTCCGTCGCTCAGGTGAATCATAAAGGACACGGTGACAGCGGCCGTTTTTCCAGCACCCAGACAGCTCGCTGTGGTTTGGTTTGGTTTAGCTGGAGGCCAGTTTCCCTCTCCCTCTGCGTCCTCTCTGCACACAGGAACAGATTAAATAAATGGAACAAAGCCAATCATGAAACAGACACTTTGGATTTTTCTGCTCCTTTTCCCCAAAACAGCTAAAAGTCAGAGACCCTAAACCTGCTGGGTCTTTGTTAAATGTGTGTTTGTCTTTTTTCAGAATTACATAACTGTTGGTTTTGTGGAAAAGGGACCCAGCAGCAGAGACGCTGAAATCAGTTGTCCCTGCAGATATTCTGTCTCATTAAGATAACCAGCAGAAACCAAAGTGAGCCACTCTGCTAATAGATGAGGGAGGGGTTGGCTTACAGGAAGCTCTGACAGGAATCATACATCGAGTTCTTTATGTTACAAGATGGCAGCAGGTGAGTCTCTGGCCTGAAGTCGTAAATCAGTGTCAGGCTGCGTGATACTCTCCAGATACTTATAGCTCAGAGAAATGCCTCCATGTGTAGAGCAAGGCAGTAAAACGGCTGGGGGTTTGATTTCCACTCAGAACAATAACTCTGAACCACCGCTTGCTTGATAAATGTGAAGATTTGGAAGCAGACTGAATTTATTGGTAATGTAGGTTTTGGCGATATATTTTAAGTATTTTCATTTCTGATTAATCCTCAGATTATTTGCTCTGTTAATTATTTGGTCTATAAAATGTCAGAAAATTGTGGAAAATGTCCATGACAAGTTTTCATAGCCCAGATTGTTCTACTCTCATTTATTTTACCAAAAGTCCAGAACAGTAAATACTTTATACTAATAAGTAATAAATGTAATATATTTGAACTGTTGCTTAAAAATGACTTGGACAAATAAATCTGCAGTGGTTTTGATATATGAAATATTAAATCCACTAATCTTTTCAGCTCAGGAATATTTTTTTCTGACATTTACCTCACAAGGGTTAATGCATACAAAACCGGATATAAAATATTCAGACTCTTTAGATGTAAAACAGAAGCTTAAAATAGATAAATTAGTGAATGTTGTTCTTTAACTACAGTTAGTTTACAGTTGTTAATTAAAACACTATTTTGTGGATTTTATAACATTTCGGTTAATAAAATTAATCATTGATAGAAATGATCCAGATTTGTAGTATTTTAATTCTCTACTTAAACTGACAGTAGAGTCGCCTTTAAAAAAAAAAAACACTGACGTCATCGTTTTATGCTGAGGACTCCACAGTTAAAGTTTGTGAGCACGTCTTCATCAGCTATGCAAACGTCACCGTCATCGTGTTAGCGGCTGAAAAGCTTTATTGTACAGCAGATTTATATTCTGTCGACTCCTGTTTGTGAGGTCGCATCCTGTTGTTGAGGATTACAAACAACTAAACGTGATCGCTTCCTCCTGATCTTGTGTCGTCACGCCTCTTGGCTTTCTTTATCTTTAACTGCCATGTCTTGCTGTGACTCAGTCTTTCCTGTCCTCTCCTCTGCCAGCTTTTAACAAACCTTCACATACCTGCGAGGACGTGTTGAGTAAGTTATGTAAACACACAGTATTTGACATCTGAAGAATGACTGGGTGGGTAACCAGCCTCAGTTTGTGTGTGTTCATGGGAGCAGTATTTTAAAACTGGGTTAAGAATCCCCTTCGGGCCCTTGAGTGTCCCCCTTTTGGTTCTCCATAACTACACTGATGTATCGCACACGAGCTGTAATTAAGTCATCCCATCTGAGAGTATCTGACATGTACCGTTGTGTTATTTGGAGGTTTTTCTACAAAGTCTCCGGATGTCTGCACTGGAGATGATAATTTCTGTCACTTCCTCTTCCCACTAAATCCACTTTCTGCTGCTTTCTCTCATTTCTTCCACAGATGTACCTTCTCCCTCTAAAGCTCAGCCTCATCCTCTGATGCAATTCCCTACAGGCAAGTTCCCTCTGCTCGCTGTGTTTCCCTGTCCTCGTCCATTATTTCCTTTCACCACTTCTTCAGTTCATTCCCCCGTTTGTCATTTTACGTGGCAAAAATAACCCTTTTGCATGTAAGATGCTGTAGGTTTTTGTCACCTGTGTTTGGCATTTACATAAGATGCTTGTATGTTTATGATCTTTGAAATTTTAATGTTAGACTTTGCCTGTGTTTGTGTTGCATTGTGACTCACATGTTGTTGTAGAGTAGACTGACATGACCTTACACGAGTGTAATTTTAGAGGAATAATGATTCTCCTCAGTGATCGACAAGCCTGAAATCATGCTGCTGTTTGTAGAATTCATTACATCCTGATTCTTTAAAAACGTTATTTGAGAGGAATCATTATCTACCGTCACTTAACAGTTTGTGTTTGGGCATGGTTTATGGGCACCAGACCTGGGGCAAAAATATGTTCACCCACCATGCATCGAACCAGAGAGGTCAACGGAGAGTCAAACAAATGCTGCTGAAGCTTGACTGTTGAGGAGGTCTGCTCTCCTGTTTAATACCAAAACAGTCTATTAAAGCTGTAAAAGTAATTAGTAACAGTGGGCTTGAGGCTTGAGGTGTGCTCAAGTTGGTTTTCCCCACATTAGGAAGATTTTATATTTATAGTCGTACTTTGCTTGCATTTTACTCAGAAACTGAAGATGGGGCAACAGAGTCAAGTAGGACAACAGCAGCTAGTCAACTTCTGGGGGAAACCCTGCACTACTTCCCTCAGTTCTGACCTACTGAACCAAGTGCACACTATAAAACATATATTACTATATACATATATTATTATATAAACAAAAAACAGCTACACTCTGGATAAATTCACCACCAAATAAATAGATTGGCTGACGTGATTAAACTTGAGGTTTTGGGCAGATAGATGTGGCTCCAGTTTCTGATCATTTGACCAGATATGATACTCAGCTCTGTTTGAGCAATTACACCATATCTTTATATTTTAGCAGTCAGTGTGGTGCTATCACAACTGACAAATCTGTAAAGGGATTTTTTTATTTTTTAAAAGCAATTCAATCACTCAATCTGTTCTTAAGAAGCCTGGCTGCACTGACCTATGGGTTGAAAGTGGACTTCTAACTGAACTCACATCCACAGGTGTATGTAGGTATTGATCGGGCAACATCCAGCCGTCATGTAGAGTTGCATTACAGTGCAAAGGCTCTCAGTCCTGCTTTTGGAGAACTTTTGAAGGCCTTCGTCAAGGTCAAGGGTCAACCATGATGCATCAATGGTTAACCCAGTGGTTCATGCTGCAAGTGTTTCTGGAGTTTGGACCCTGATGGCTGCCTCCCCTCTGAACTCACTTTGCTGAGAAGCTTTTTTTTAATGTATTATAGCAGGTTTATGATTTTATATGAATGAAATAAAGTTTTAACTCCTTGCTCATTCAGCCTAGTAGATAAGATTTTATAAGTCACTTCAACAAGTCAATCCTTAAACTGTGTATGAGGAAACAAATCAGACAGCAGGATGTTTTTGGCTTTTTGGGGGTAAACTGGTCAGTAATTTACCAAACTGAACTAGCAGGCACAGCCAACCTTTCAGCAGTATTTGTCTGGTCTTCATCCCAAAGTGTTTATGGTAACCCCCCCCCCAGGTGTGGTGGGCACTATAAGGAATGGAGTATGTCTTTGATATGTACTGTATTGCATTCTCCCTCCTCCCTCTCTACTCAAGCACTTGGGCAGAAGGGTGATTCCCCTGCTCCCATCTCTCCTCTCTCCCCTCTTCACTCCCCCGACTCTCTGGAGGAGCTCTCTCTGACCGAGAGTCCCAACCAGCCCCCCACCTCGGGATCTACTGCACCTTTGGGCTCCTTCTCCACTGAACGCCCCACTACTCAATCCAAGGACATGCCTTGGGTGGGAGAAGAGGGCGACTCTGGACCGGGTCGTAGTAAGAATAAGGAAGACCTCCTAGATCCATTAGCCGGTCCTTACCTGAGTTTAGGGAAAGACCCAGGGCCTCATAATCCGTGTGAAGACAGCGGAGTCTCTTTTTCACCTGAGGAGAAGCTGATTAGCTCAGACAGGTCCTCCACTGGCCCCTCCCCCGTGAACCCCCAGGTGATGGTCCCTGAGTCTCACCTTGCCTCCTCTAACCCAACAGAGCACTGGGATTCACCATTCCTAGCGTCTCAAGATAACTCCAAGGTCTCCATGGATACCTTCTCCAAGGACACGGCTCCCATTAGCTCCTCCAGGTATGAGCCAGACCTGCATGGCAACCAGTCTGATGAAGATGAAGACCTGATGTATGAGGTGAAGAAGAATAATAACCCCTTTGAGGGCTACTCCCCACTGGCGGACAGCGGCTACTCCCATTTTGGAGACTCCAAGTCCGACAGCAGGACCTCAAAGATGTCAGAGAGCCCAACTCCAGATCTGGTCCAGTACGGTCAGACTGGAGACTCCCAGGATGCACCACCATCTTTCTTAGATGAGGGGAAAACATTCGAGACGAGCAAGATGACCACCGATTCGCTGATGCAGTCAGTGAATCAGTTCTCATCTGGTCTCAAAGATGATGATGAAGAGGACGAGGAGGATTCTGCTCTTCCGCCATCGCTTCCTGATATCCTGAAGTCTTCTCCGCTCAACCCTGACAAAATCGACTCCGGCTCCTCGGAGGGAAGCCCGGAGGAGCAGAGTCCCATCCTCGAGCGGAGGATGATGGAGTCGCCCAACCCTCCAATCAATCTGTCCGCCAACAACCCGTTTGCCTTTGACGCTAAAGTGTCCCTGCTAAAGGAGATGACTGAGGAGATGGAAGTGAGAGCTGCAGACAAAGCAAAAGTCGAAGACGACAAAAGCTTTGGTGCATTTGATCTTGTCAAAGAGGCCGAGGAAACCACCCCCACTAAGGTCAAAGAAGAGGAACCTGTCAAGATTGAGCAGAAAGATTGGTTTTCAAGCCACGATTCCCCCAAAATGACCGAAAGGTTTGAGCCGCTTGACTTCCAGAGCAAAAAGACCTCTGCTGAGGATTCAGATTCGGAGTCGCCAACAGCAGACTCCCTGTCTCCAGTCCTGGAAGCCATGGCCAAGAACCCCGCCAGCTTCCAGGTGGAAACAGACAAGAAAGACCTGACAATGGAGATGGAGGAGCCAGAGGTGGCAGAGGAAGTCTCTGAACACGAAGTCTCATCTGAGGAGTTTGAGTTCATTGAGCGACCACCCAGGGGTGTTATCGACGAGTTTCTTGAGGCTCTGGATACGTCCAAGTTCGCCTCGTCCAAGCCCCCAGAGATCCCCATGGATGACGATCTGAGCTTTGGGCAGAAAGATGTGGCTCCAGTCTCTGCTGCTCCTCCTCTCACCAAAGTAGCCCCACCACCCGAGGTCAAAGAGGAGGCTCCGAGTCAGAGCTCCTACCGCCTCCTCACCCAGGCCTCCCCCCAGAAGAGCAAGGCCGAGCTGGAGAAGCTGGACATCCAGCAGCCCCCACCCCAAGCTCCCCTCACCCATTCACCTGTTCACAAACCAGAGGCGGCGGTCGCTACGAAGAGCTCGGAGGGCGGAAAACTGTTTAAGATGCCGAACGTGAACGTAAAAGCAGGTAAAATACAGCAGTTCCAGCATGGAAACCATCCCCCCACATCCTCCTCAGTTTTCACTGACACTTCCATGTTCATCGGCATCATTTTCATCTTAACTTTTTTTTTGTTCTCCTCAGTTATTTCCTCCCAACCAACCAACCAACCAACCAGCAGCCAGTATTTACTTTAGATCCCATCACTTTCCTTTTAGCGTCACCTTTCCTTTCTTGCATCGTCCCTTTTTTTTTGCATTTTCTTTTGAAAATTAACCATTGCATTTTGTCAAGTCTGGTTTAATTTATGTGGTTGTGAGTTTTCATCGTGATTCGACCTTTTGCTTGCATTTTGTGCATCTATCTCATCAGAGTAACATCATTTTTTGTACCTGATCATTTTAATTTCTTTTTATGTTGACATTTAAAGCTGTGGTAAGTAAAATGGGACTTCACATGTGAACATTTTCATTTTGGTTTTGTTAACAGTAATAATTTACTGAAAAAATTATATTTATACATATACAGAAATAAGAAATGATGGGATTCATACAGAGGGAGGTGTTCACTGTTTACCAGCTACAAACACTCGTACAGTCATTTTTATTTGCTCACTGAGCATTTTTATGGTTGAACTGGATTAAATTTCCATCTGCTTTGGCTTCTATCGGCTCCTGAAATAACTCAATGTCAATGTGAAACTGAATGCCACCTCACAGACCCTGAAACACCGACGCTCAGCTACAAACACGGCGAGCTACCGGCCACGCCCCGTTTCTGACTGAATAAGCTGCCTATTATGTCGCTTCACAATCTCTCCCACGCCCTGTAAAACAGATTTTATGCGCCTGAGGCTAAATACTGAAAATTGAATATTGAAGTGAACTCTGTGCCAAATAACTTAAGCTGTAATGACTTTACAGGGTGTTGAACTTTGTATCCACCAGGCTGAATATTTACCTGCAGGGAAGGTTGGATAACATTTACTTTAAAAATTGAAAGTTCCTGCAGATTTTAACTTAATTTATTGTAAGTGGCCCATTCAGATGTGACCCAAACATGAAATTTTCAGTCAAACAAAAGACGATTAATAAAAGCACTTCCTGATAAATTCTGAGAGGGACCGAGACATTGACACTGAGACACAAACTGACTGTGAGGAAGGTTAAAGCTGAAACAATTAGTCGACTGACAGCAAATTAATTAATTTTGATAAATGATTAGTTGTTGTTAAATCAGTGTTTTCTCTGTTTCATATCACAGTTAACTAATTTTCTTTGGGTTTTGTCCGACGAAACGAGACATCTGAAAACATCATATTGGACTGATTCTTCCTGAGGAGGACTGGTGTGTAGTTGATGTTGGTCTTTAATTTTTGGGAGGTGTATTTCCTCTATTATTGATAGATAATTTGTGCGACTGAGAAATGGTCCACTTGAAAACTTTAATGATGCTACAGTCCCTTTATCTGATATCCAGGGCACATTTAACATCTTAAATTTTAAAACTGAGCTTCTGCTCTGTAAAATCCAGCGTCTGTATTTGGTCTTTATTGCGCCCTGAGGTAAATATCTGATATAATGATGTTACAGAAAGAGCTGCAGAGCCGCCTCCTTCGGGGCTTTTAGAAAGTGATGAATGGGCCTCGAAGCTCCGCTGAAGACCTCACCGCTTAGTCTTCATTTTAATGGATGACTCAGTTTTATTTAAACTGATATCGATCAGTTAATATACACACACTCATGTTAATGCATCCACACACACACTGAGAGAACAGCCTCTTTGTAAGTGGAGCAGGAGGACTTTGAGGTGCCGATGCTTTAACTGTGTGTGTTGGAGGGATCTCCTGTTAATTAAAGCCTCCTCCTCCCTGCATTGCGACACTGGCAGGCCCACAAAGGGTTCTCCGACCCAGAAACCACTCAGCAAATGTTCCTCATTATGCAACTTGAGATGCAGCGCTCCGATCCGAAGCATCAATCCTCCTCACTGAGAACAGCTCGGCCATTTGTTGCTTCACTCTGACGTAGAAACTTCATTCAGTGATTTAGCTGTTCAGGCCATAAAGTGTCAGAAAACAGAGGTGCAGTTTATTAAGATATAAAAATAGCTGCAAATCTTGGTTTGTCTTTTAACTTATAATTATAAATTCTAAAACAAAATGTTTTGTCGTCTAATTGTCTCGATTAATTGACTAATTGTTGGCAGTTAAAGAGTTTTTGGTTGCATCCATGAAGTGGCTGCAGACAAACTTGTAAATGTTGTATTTAGTTTTAATGAATTAACAGAAAGCACCTGCACCTTGTTTATCAGATGACTCGTACAATATTGGAGAATAAGAATGAACTCAGAGTGATTTCAGGATAATAAAAAGGACCAATAATTTATTTGATTATTGACATAATTATTATTGTTTCTAGTTAAAGTCTGTACAGTTAAAAACAGTATTGAAAGTCCAAAGTGATTTATGAAAATTGTTGACTATATCTAACAACATTTTAAAGTGATAACTGATTGATTTGGTATTGGTTTATTAATTAACCATTTGCCCTGTTTCACTGACTTCATCTTTAGTTGCTAAATTTCTTCATCGTGTATCTGAGTCTGATCTAAAGTCTCTGTGGTGGCTTGGCAGGTTCAACCATGTAAATGTGACTTCCCCATTAATAAAAACAAGCCAGAAAAAATATCTGTTTCATTTCCAGTGGAAACACGATGAGAAGGCTTTTAATTCAGTCTCTCATTTGTTAGTTAATCAGACAAACTCTGATGCAGCACGACAGGATTTAAATAAAACAGGCAAATCATAAATTATCAAATCATATGTTCAAATGATTTCATTGACATGCGGCTTTTATGGCTTTGAGATACAAAAGTGAATAATTTCCAAAAAGTGTTCCAAAACTTTCAGTGTTTTAATGAGTTTAATTGATATCAGACTGTGAGGGTGTAGCTGATCAGTTTTATGACTCAGGTGTGTTATCAGCAGGTTTGCAGAGACTCAGGTGAAGGTGAAAGGTCACTCTGTGCCGCTTTGTCCTCAGAGATACAAACTTTGTACTTCCCTTTTATGCAACCGTCTCTTTCATCACTGAAATCACTGCAGTTTCATGAACTGTAGGTTTGTTTCAGTGAACGATAAGTCAGAAATGACAGCCAAACAGTCAGAGAGGTTAAACACTCAGTTTTAACAGTTTACAGATTAATCAGCTAACCAGCACTTTAATTTAAATGTAAATGTGCTGAGCTCTTTTATCTTTAACTTGTTTTTATTTAGATTTATTATCTCCCTAATGTAGTAAATTAAATCCTGTGTAAGAGTTGAATATAATCATTTATGTTTAGTTTTTGTTAAAATAATCAGGAGTCTGTTACAGAAAACAGTTTTTACATCTGAAGCCTCACTGTTTGTAGGTTTATTTCTTTCAGTTTAATAAAGTTTTTATGAGTGAAGTCCTTTTTGAATAATTCAGGAAGAGACAGGGAGGTTTATAAAAGTGGGACAGGAGCCCTCTAGTGGAGGAAGTCAGTGATTACCACGATTCAAGTTGAGCTCTCTCTCCAACAGGGAGTTTATATCAAGTTATATTTCTGTTTGTTTTACAGCAGATATCTCAGATAACTTTAGCCTGTAAATGCAAACCACCTTTAGTTCGTTCTCTGTGTATTTAAGGTGGATTTCTTTGTTGTCCTCATTGGGAAACCAACATGAAAATGCCCAGAAATCTTGGCAGCATTTGGAAAATGAGCTAATTTGGCAGAAAACCAGCCATTATTCTCTGTTCTTATTCTTAAACTCCTCGCTGGCACATTCGAAGTGTTGAGCCTCTCCAGCAGGTTTTTTGCCCATGTTTGTTAGGGGTTGGTGTAAATATAATATAAATATAAAATATCAAATATCACAGTAAATATCTTTGGATGTCACATTTTGCTCTTTGAGGTCCATTTTACAGACAAATCTATCAGTAAATCATTGATCGATAATGAAACTAATCATTCATAACAAACCTTCTGTATGTCACAGTTGGTACGCAGTGTTTTCAAGACATTTTGCGTGTGGAGGTTTGATACCTGCGGTCTAGTTTGGTGCTGAGTTGAACTTTGACTCCTTTTTGTGGAGGTGAATCTAGTTTTACAGGCTTCAGTCAGATAAACGCCGTCGTCCTCGCTGAAACAGGCTGCATCAACTGAATCAGTTTCACTGAAACAGACAGAAATCGTCTGTGTCATTGCTTTGTCAGCAGATTTAACAACGCAGAGGGGGAGGAAGAGGAGGAGGGGGGAGGAAAGAGGAAGGGAAGAGGAAGGGGGGGAGGATGACGAAGCGAAAGCTGGGTGAGATAATGAGGGAAAAGGGGAAAAAGGAGGTGGAAGGTAGAGAGAGAGAAAGGAGAGGAAAGGGAAGATAAGATTGGGCGAGGAGGAGGAGGGAAGGGAGAGCTGCCAAAAAGCTTGAGCACAGAGGGAGAAGGGGAGGAGGAGGAGGAGGAGGAGGGGGGAGACAGGGACGTTTATAGTTGCTGCGTCAGAGCGCTGGCAGCAGACAGTCAGCTGACAGCTCGACTGCAGGAGGGAGTTCATTCGCTCGCTGCAGTCGTCTCCCCCCGAAGAGGAAGCCTCGCTTGGGTTCTCCCCTCCTCCTCCTCCTCTTCCTCCTCCTCTTCCTCCTCCTGCAGCCGAACACACACTCATTAACTCACATTTGTCGCCTCTCTCGGTGTGGAATGTGTGTTCGCTGCTGATCGGACGGCATGGAGAACAATTCTGTGGTCACGAAGGCGTGCGAGCCGGCCGCCAAGCACTGGAGAGAGCAGGGTACACCTTTACACTTTTCTGTCTTTGTCCTTTCACCCCCCCACCAGTGTCTGAGCGGGGAACGTGTTCGCCGCTGCAAGGTGCTGTGGGCAAAGACATCACCATCCTGCAGAGCTCGTGTTTTATTGCTTTGGCTCTTTTAGTGCTGACTGTCGTTGTTTGACATTGAAGTGTAAACTCGGGCTGAGTCGTTGGTTTGTGGGGACAGTGCAGCACTTTCAGCCTGTGCTGCTGCCGCGTCCATCTTCACAATCTGTAGAAAACTTTGAGACAGAAGAGAGAGTCAGGCTGAAATCTGCACTGTAGAGTATTTTACTTTGATTTGATCTTAAAGGAGTTTGAATATTTGACTCATAAAGGCTCTTAGAGAGACATTTAAGAGGAAATGAAGCTGTAAGAGGTTTCTCATCCTTTGTGTTGTACCTGATTGTGACTCTTGGACTGTTTTCCTGCTGTGTTTTCGGGAGTCCTCGGACACAGTTGCAGATTTTGTGCGTGCAGGTCTGGTTCTTTGGGGGGGCTGCAGCAGCTCCAGAAGACCTTTGGACCCCCGTCCAGTCAGCCACTGTGACCAAAGGTGGACAGCGGAGGAGGAGGAGGGACCTGCCAGCCGGGTGACGTTAGCTAAAGTTCAGTGATTGGCTCGGGTGTCGGGATATGCAGATGACCTGGAGGACAGTCGGGCCACAGCTCCTGTAGTTTGACAGCTTTCTGCTCAGGCTCCATGTTTACTGAGAGAGGAGTGATGGATGTTTAGAGTTTGTGATCAACAAATCAAGTTTGCATTTGATGTTGCTCTCATATTTTAGAGAGAATTAGTGATGCACAACCAGACTGATGCGTCGTTAGAGCTGAAACAGGATTATTGTATTTATCTTCTTTGTAAACCTGTAGATTAACAGGTTTTTTCAAGCAAAAATAACTGAAACATTTTGTGTTTTAAGCTTCTTAAATGTGAGGATTTCTGCAGTTTGTCATAAATAAATGAATAGACTATTTTTGGGTTTGCTTTGGGCAAAACAAAAAAACGAGCGAATGAATGAAACTCCTGTTTCTAATTCATTATTCTGTTTTGAATAAAACTACAATAACTGAATCATTAAAGAAAAAGGAGAAGATCCTCATTTCAGCCACAGAAGCCCAAAGAAGTTTCCAGATTCACTCCAGCCTCCAAATTCAGCTTTATAACCATGAAACAAACCCTCAAACTGAACCACCTGGATCAGACATTTAGTTCATTGATAAATATCGACTATTACAAAACACCATCAAACTGATCGATTAATTTACACATCTGAGTGCTGTGTTCTCAGCCGTTTGGATTTAAGGAGTCGGATTCAGGGTGACTTTCAACAATTTACATTAGTCTTTAAATTAAATCTTACTGACTGAGCTTACTGTTAATTCCCTTTATGTTTATTTAGAGGAATTAAAACGTTCGCACGGTTCGGTCTGTTATCAGTTTTAAGAAATCGTGGTCGCAGCCGAACTTCAGGTACGCTTCGTTGTTCCTGTAGTATTTTCTAAATAAAAGCACTTTGCATTGTGGGAACGAACTTCTCGCCGTCGTATTTTAAGCAGCTGACAGTAAAATCGCGCTTCCTGTACTTAGACTGTCAAACATCAGCACGTCTACACTGCCGTCTGCTGATCTTCATGTGTCGTCTCAATACAGAGGCCTGTGTGTGTGTGTGTGTGTGTGTGTGTGTGTGTGTGTGTGTGTGTGTGTGTGTGTGTGTGTGTGTGTGTGTTCATTCATTCATTGAGTCGGTGGCGAATAACGACCACGACGTGTTGGTCTGCAGGACTGAAGGAAGCTGCTGCGTCTCTCAGGAGGGTTTTTGTGACAGGACGAGGCAGAGTCGCACAATGACTAAGCAGTATCTGGAGTGTGTGTGTGAGTGTGTGTGTGAGGCTCTGTGGTTGCAGTAAAAGAGAAATAACCGAACGTTATGTTGCAAAGTCAAACAAGCAGTCGATAATCCTTCGTCATGTCTCTGACTCTCCTTCGTCCTCTTCAGGTCACTGTGACGTTTCATCAACAGAAAAAAAACATCAGCTGCACTTTGTTTACTCAAAAATATAAAACCTCACAAATAGTATTATATATAATAATAAATAATATATAAATAATAATATTTACAAACCTCTACAATCCAGTCAGATTCAGTTTGGAGAAGATCATCCATTAGTGTCAGTCTTAATGGGAATAATTCAAATTAAATTAAATGATTCAAACACTTTTCTGTTCTTGGCAGGTGATTTGGTTTTAAAATACGTTCTTCACCATCTTTCTGGAGGTTTATTATGTTACAACAACTCGGGTATGTTTTTACTTTTGATTATTGATTACGGACCAATGAGGATAATTATAAGTCCTTTTAAGCAAATATCTTAAAATGCCCTTCACCTTTATAGTAAAGTGAACATCTTTAGATTTGAAGAACCAAGTATTAATAATCGTTGGTGGTGATCTTATTATGCGTCATGTTGACACGAGCTGAGGAAGTGATGGATGATATTATATATTATTATATTATTTTATTTTATCATCATGTCTTTAATCTTCCATCCAGCTCTGTGGACACACATCAGCTCGTAGCACATACATTTATTTAACTGATTAATAAGACATTGTTATTGGTCTCTTATCGGTCTGCAGCAGCCACAGGAAACATTTCCTTCTCTCTTGGTGTGAATAATTGATCATGCGGATGATTTTCTGGCAGATATTTGAACCGTTAACATGCAGGTGATACTTTTGTTCAGGTATTGCAGGTTTTTGAGCGCCTGGAGCCGTTTAAAGCTGAGTTTAATACAGAAATGACTCAGTTGAATGCAGCATAATGTGAATTGGTCATCTGCAGCACAAGCTGAGTGCTGAACGATGGCGTGGAGCTCGGAGACGTCCGGATGTTTTTTTATCCTTCACTTGTTCACATTGTTTTGCTGCTGGTGGTGATCCTGGGCAGCTCCTTACATGGATTTTTATTTCAGCCGCTCTCTGATCTCAGTCTGAATTTCTACCTTTTATCTCGTCTGGTTGGAGTTTCTGGAGCTGGTTGTCCTTTTACAGCAGAGTTATGCAGCTGCTGCTGCTGCTGCTGCCATAATCCTCATTAGAAAGCCCGTTTCTTCATGATAACACGGCCTTTAACACACATCCACGCCTCCGTCTGCCCCGGCTGAACTTTGAACGCTGTAAAGTGTCACTGAGTGTGTTATTTGTCATTATGTAAAAACATAATGACAAATAAAGATTCATGATTCTTGAATTACTGCTCTATAGTTACAGATTACTACAGTGTAGTTCCAAATTATTACATAGTACGAGATTACTACAGGTTACTACGGTGTGGTATCAGATTACTTCGTTACTTCATCATGGTATCAGATTACTTCATCGTTACTACATCATGGTATCAGATTACTTCATTATTACTACATCGTTGTATCAGATTACTTCATTATTACTACATCGTTGTATCAGATTACTTCATTATTACTACATCGTTGATATCAGATTACTTCATCATTACTACATCGTGGTATCAGATTAGATTACTTCATCATTACTACATCGTGGTATCAGATTACTTCATCATTACTACATCGTTGGTATCAGATTACTTCATTATTACTACATCGTTATCAGATTACTTCATCATACTACATCGTGGTATCAGATTACTTCATCATACTACTACATCTTCATTACTATACATCGTGGTATCAGATTACTTCATCACTTACTACATCGTGGTATCAGATTACTTCATTACTACTACATCGTGGTATCAGATTACTTCATTACTACTACAGTGTGTTACCAGATTTCACAGATTCAGTGAAGTTCATTTCTTAAAGATGTTTTGTTATTTAAATGAAATGTAATAATTAGTGTCATGGTGGAGCTGTGTATACGGATCATATAAATGCCTTGAATATGTGTAAATGATAAAAACGGTATTTTGCTCGTCCTCCGTCGGGCCCCGCTCAGCGCCGCACTGCGCATGTCGCTCCCCGCCTCCCCCTCTCTCCTGTCGGCCGGTGGAGCGGCTGCTCAGCGGAGCCTCAAGATGGACGCCAAACGGGGTTAGTGCTCTGATCTTTTGTTTCTTGCCGCCTGTCTCCTCCGCTGTTTGTCGCCTGTTTGTCGGGTGTGTCCGGCCGGGTGTTTAGTTTGAGCAGCGGGCCTGGGCGGCGCAGGGCCCCGGGCAGAGCGCGCCGCGGGCCGGGCAGCCTGCGGAGGTCACACCGGCGGGTCGACGCTTCGTCCCCGCGGTGAGGACTCTGCTGCCGGGGGGGGGCGGCTGTCACACCCGGGCAGGGTATTATAAAAGGCTCGGCGACGGTGACCCTGCTGGGGACGGAGGGGGGTGTGATTAATGACGGAGTGAAACGAGATCAGCGGCCGGGCTTTAGCTCGCTGCGGCGGCTATTTTTATCCGCTCCGGCGGAGCTAGCACGCTGCTACCAAATGAAGCCAGGCGGACACATTTGGACCTTCCTCCTCCTCCTCCTCCTCTGTACACCCAGATAAAGGCGCTCTGCACCGGCCATGCCCGCTGCTAACACCGGGGGACGTCCACGCGAGCAGCGGGGCTCCGCCAGAAGCTTCCCGAAGATGAAGCGTCTTTTTCGGATCGAGTCTGAGGGAGACTCCGTGATCTGATCTGGATCTCTAAAGTCCATTTCTGAAAAACGACCCTTCACCTGATCGATAACTTAACCATAATCAATAGAAATGATTTGCCACCGATTCAGCATATTTATTCATCTGTCACAGTGCAGCAGGCAGCACAAGCTCAAAGGATATAAAATAGTCCAAAATATGATTAAATGTAGTTCATACAGTAAAATATCTAAATATAAATATGTAATACAGTGGAGGCTGGTTATTAGACCGCATTAATACATTTAAACCCTGTGATGACTAAATATGTTCAAGCCAATAAATTAGAACTTGTCTTAAATTTGTTTTCTTAACTTTTGCAGATTATTTACAGAGATTATTTTCATTATTGATCATCTGCTGGTACTTTTTAAGTAGTTTTTGGCCTTTAAAATATCAGAAACTGTTTAAAATACACAGTGTTTTAAAGTCCGGGAGGCGACTAAAGATGCTCTGAAATGATCAAAGAGCAGCAGCTTGTCACATGAAAGAAGCTGAAAAAATGACTTAATTTATTGATTAAATGTATTGATCTTCTGGTGCAGCTGAGGTGGTCGACGTGCTGCAGAAGAATCCGATTGGAGGTTTTCGGCCTCTTAAGCTCATTTATTGGCGATTGAATATTTTGATTGGCTGCCGATCGTTTCCGTGGCCGCCCTTTGTCCCTCTGATCAGACGTCAGCATTTTAGCGTCGCTTTGACTCTCAGCAAACACACAGAGACGTTTTGTTCTTCAGCAGTTTGTGACGGGAACTAAAAGTGAAGCTTTCTCTCTGCAGCTCCGCAGAAACTTTAGGCCGTCGGATCGTCGTCGTTCAGAAAGAACAGCATGTGTCGACCACGTCAGACTGCTTCGCTGCTAATAATGTCCGCTGACCTGCCTGGAATCCCTCGATGAAACATAAAGCGTGCTCGGACCCGGCCGTGAGCTCAGCTGTCTCCCAGGAGAGTCGACCCCCCTCCCCCCAAACCACCGACGCCCCCCACCTGTGGATCTGCAGACTCCCCGCTGCCCCCGACACCTGCAGCTTCACCAATTAAACCTTTGAGATAATGGAGGTTAACAAAATGATTCAAACCTGCTGCAGCTGGTGGTTTTTGACACTTTTCATAAATAATTTCACGATTTAAAGTTGATAAATTCAATTCAGTAACACCAGATTCTCGTTCTTGAAAATATTGATCGTGTCAGGTGTTAAACTTCACTGTAAGAGTGAATATACAGCTACCAACAGTTATTTTGATAATGAATTCATCTGCCAATAAACTAATAAATAAATAATTGAATCTTTAACCATATAGATCATTAAACAGAAATAATCTCTTCTCTACCATCTGTGGCCGTTTGACTTAGATTAACAATCAGTCAAGTTTATCAGTTTTAAATCAGTGCTGATGTACAGACTGTCTGTTTGTGTTGGTTCGCATGGTTTCATCTTAGCCATCTGTAAAATGTTGTCGAACTGGAAGTTTGTCACTCTGTCAGGAAAACTTGATGAAACCGTTGTCGTTGTTTCTCAGTTTGTGAGCAGAAAAAAGCAGCGGAGCAAATTCAAAACTGTTTGCTGACATCAGCTGTGAGCCGCCATGAGAGTTTGGAAGAATAAAATGACGCAGACGACCTGCGGCGCTCGTGTTACGTCACTCGGAGGTCGTTTTTGTGGCATCGCGTGGAAAAGTGGAGAAAAGTCGGCTCTTTTCGAGCAGAGAGCCGAGAAGTGAGTCAGACGCTGCTTTGAGGGTCGAGCTGAATGACTCTGTGACCTTTGACCCACGCAGCTCAAAGTTCAGTGATGAGGGAGACGTAAAGACGCTCCACACGATCACGCTAGCCGCCGCGTGACGGCCAGTTTAAAACATTTTCCCTGCAGTCTCTTTACCTGAACGCTGAGTCATTTTGTCTGGAAAAACTGAATTGATCGTTAATTTCATTTTCACTTTCTGATCACCTCATGATTTCTCTTTGAGCTTTTTAAACAGGAAAGAGAAGCTTGTGATTGGAGAGATGAAATTAATAATTATCCAGAAATATCCAGAAGTTTTACTTAATCCAATTATTGAGCCTGTTTAAACACACAGAGCGTGTTTTAATATAAAGAAGTGTTTTAAATTCAAAATCGATGTTGTCAAGTCATTTTTATTTTTGTAGGCCGACATCACAAATCAGTTTGCCTCCAGGAGCAAAATACAAAAAGCAATTTTTTGGAGCAAGAACTGCAAAAATACAACTTTAACACAGGAAGTAATGGAAGAAACCATCAGGAAGAGGAAGAGAAAGAGAGCGTGTACAGAAAACAATCAAAATAAATCTGACCCAAGAGCTGAGTGTTCATAAACTCTTCGAGTAAAATGATGTGGACGTCACACTGGGACAGTTTAGATCTGGATCAGATTAGAAGTGAGGTTGGCGTTTAAAATAATGATTTAACTTCCTTTTTCTGCTCAGTAAAGAGCCAAACTCAATTTTAAATGTAAATGCTGCAAAGTCCCGGCTCCATTGAGAAGGTGCAGCTCAGTCAGTCCTCGATATTCGTCTCTAACGTCCCTCCTCCTCCTGCAGTTGTGGATCTCCTCTACTGGCGCGATGTGAAGACCACGGGCATGGTGTTCGGCGCCTCCCTTCTGCTGCTCCTCTCGCTGATGGCGTGCAGCATCGTGAGCGTCTGCTCCTACATCGGCCTGGCTCTGCTGTCAGTCACCATCTGCTTCAGGATATACAAAGGCATCCTGCAGGCCATCCAGAAGTCAGATGAGGGACACCCATTCAAGTGAGGAGACGGCACCGACGTCACAATAAAACACATTAATATATTTTAATATTTGTGTCAGAAAACACTATGATTTAGACCAAAGTTTTGTCCGATAAAGAACTAATGTCATTTTGTTTTTATTTAGAAAGTCATAAAAGTAATAATACGTTTAAAATTTAGTTTTTAGGATATTCAGATGTTTAACTGTAAAAGTGTAAACGTACTGTAGGAAAACACAATATAAAGACAAAAGTTTAGGATTTAAAGTCAAACACGGTTTGTTCGTGCTCTGGTTTCTTCAGGAAATGAACCCAATAAAGCACGACAGTGATCAATGACCTGATTAATGCTAATTATCAGCTCATTGATCATTGATCTGGCTGCTCGTGTGATCATGTATGTCCGGCCCAGATTACACAGACCTCATGTTTTTTAATTTTGTTATGTTAGCTTCAAAATGAACATTAAACTTATTTATTCTGAGTTTTATTTGTGAGACGTCACGAAGCCCGACGACTCTCAGAAACATAAAAATCTCAGTTTATCCAGACGGTCTTCAGCAGGTTGTTTACTCAGCCTGCAGACTCGTTTGTTTGCTTATTTGTTTCTTCATCCTGCCTCCTGGCTGCCGGACAGAAACGTCTTAGAGTTTTTTCACCTGCCGCAGCACATTAAAGGCCAATTAACAGAGATTAACATAAGCTGAGCTCAGAGTCACATTTCAGGCTCGCTCACAGATTTCACAGGTTTAAAGTGAATCTGGAGTTTGTTTTACACTGAACGGTCCTTTTATATGGATCTTTATTAACATTAATCTTTACATTAAAACCATGTTATCCTCCTCTTCACGGCCTCGGCTCTGTATTGAATATTTAACCCCCCCCTCAGGCAGTACCTGGACCAGGAGCTGGCCCTGTCCGAGGAGATAGTCCACAAGTACAGCGACCTGGTTCTGGCTAAACTCAACAAGACCATCGGTGAGCTGAGGCGCCTGTTCCTGGTCGAGGACCTGGTCGACTCCATCAAGGTGAGACGATTCAGAGGAAGGAAAGAGAGGCTGGCTGCTGATTAAAAAATGGAGATAAATGTTCTTCTGATATGTCACGGAAGAGTTCATTTAGGACCCAAAATATCAAATATCTAGTTTCTCAAAAGGTCATGAAGCAGAGATTTTTTATTTCAAACTTTATGAATTCAGACTGATGAGAAATTAAATAAGAACCTGAATAAATTATGTTAAAATTAAAATCTTTGGGGTTTTTTAGAGTCCTTTAGGTGGTTCAGCACCTCTGAGATTTCAGAGCCACGAAGAGAAGATTTTTTTAGAGGATCGATGTGATTATCGGTGAGGAGGATCGAAGCTGTTCTGAAGGTCTGTGGTGGAACAGCATCTGAACAGGGACTCATCAGGATCTGCTTTAATGAATCTGAAGACTGCAGTTGTCTCGTCTGATCTGATCTTCAGATCGCTGCAAACATGAATGAAGACGTACCTGTAAATAAAAAGCTCTTCCTGAACTCGAGCTGGCTCAGGTTTTTCTGTGGACTCCTGCAGGATCTCTGAGCTTTTTCAAAGTTTTTACAAAGAAAGTCAGATGAACCGTAACCTGACAGACGTCCTCAGAGAAAAGTTTTAGAAAAGGAGGAATCAATCTTTAGTCTGTAAAGACTTTGTGGCTTTCAGCTCGTCTTCAGGTTCGTTCAGCTTCAAATAGAAACGTAATGTTATTTTTTTAGTTTCAGTAAAACATTTGAGTTGAGAGTAATTCCACTAAAAAAGATAATACAGTCATTATCAGATAGTTTGTTGTATTTGGAGGCCTATCAGGAGTCTTTCAAATCTTTAAAAACACTAACATAAAATATCTGAATTTTCATTCCTCTTTACAAACCGTGAGTTTCCCTGCAGGAAGGAAAAGCTGCCCCCTGATAAAGTTCTGGTTTTTACTGCTGCTTTAGATAATAAAATATTTCTTATCAAACAAAGAAAAACAACAGACTCTCTCTGAGTCTGTTGACGTCACATGAAGGACCTGCTCTCTGTTAGAGCTTCACACAGTCGTGTTAACATATCCGTCGACTCTTCGGTTGCTTCGGTCGCTGTGCAGCTGTCGGAGGCCTGTCGTCACCTCGCCGTCCAAATTCAGATCAGCTTCATCGCAGCATAACTCGGCAGAGACGGAGCAGAAGAAACTCCCGAAGAGGGTGAAGAAGTCTGATTCTTCTAATCGGATCTGCAGGAAGTTTGAGCCTCAGGAATGTTTGAACTGCTCGGCGGATTACGAGTGTCTGTGTGCATCATGGGAAATCTTCCCTGTATCATCCTCAATGTGCCGGCAGTGAATTTTTACACCAGCTGGTCATGAAGATGTCGCTCGTATTTAATCTCACGAGCCTCCACTCAGAAACTCGGCAGAGTTTCAGCTTTTATTACAACAACACGTTCAAACAGCTTCGGGACGAAGACGCAGTTTTACTGTAGGAAGAAACAGACCAGCTGAAGGGTTTTACAGAAATATGTCAAAGCATTTCTTAGTTTTTATGTTCATTCCTTTATTCTGACAGGTCAGACAAACAGAACAAACACCTAAAGATCAGTTCAGTTTTAAATCAGTTTTTCCTCACCTGGATCTCTGAACATCATAAAAAGATGATTTGATTCATCTGCTGCTCAGTCAGAAGAAATTATTGATCTGATTGATCCTTTTTCAGTTTAAGACCTTAAACAAGCTCCAGATATTTTACATCATCTGGATCTGGACTCAAACTGAGACAGATATTTTCCAAACTAAAAGATGAATTGAAGTAATTAAGTGCAAAAAAAATCCCTCATATCAGTGTAGATAAACAGAAGAGATGAACAGATCCATGAAAATAACATCGTAGTTGTAATAAAGTGAAATATCCTCTTATTGGTAGAAACATTCAACAATAGATATTCTCGTCTGACTCTAAAGAGAGAAACAGACTCGTCGTCTCAGATTGATTCGGTCTGATCAGTTTTTAGATGTCGAGCGCTTATTTAAAGGTCAACTGTCTCCTTCATGAAGTGAACGAAGAGAAGAAACTATTGATTCAGAGAGGAGACAGTTATTGATCCTGAGTTATTTCTCTTCTCACTGATGATATTAAACAGTGAATATCTGTTGTTGATCCTTTGAATGTAAAGCTCTTTGTTTGTTCTTCTCTGCAGTTTGCTGTGCTGATGTGGATCCTGACCTATGTCGGTGCCTTGTTCAACGGGCTCACTCTTCTTATTCTGGGTGAGGACGCAAAGACGTGAAGCTGCACAGTGAATATGAACATTTCTGACTTTGGCTCCATCTGGTGGTTAAATAACGAAACATCAATTGTCTGATTCATTCAAACACCAAACTGAAGTCACAGAAACTTTTTAGACTTTAAGTCAGACCAACTAGAAGCAGAAACTCTTTAAGTTCTGGTCACTTAATTCGACTTTCTTTTCTTCTTCAGCTCTGATTGGAGTGTTCAGCTGCCCGATCGTCTACGAGAAACACCAGGTGAGAAAGTCACGCAGGATTTAAAGGGTTTTTATAACAAAATCTTTCCATCAAACTCACTTTTCTGCATTTTAATGGGACCAGAAAACTTTGTTTCACTGCAGTTAGATTTTATTCTGCAGGCGAAACATGTAAATTATTTTAAAACTGAAGTTAGTGAGTCGATAATAAAACACATTAAAGTGAATAATAATAATAAAGAGGACAGCTTATTTTTCATATTTTAAGTATTTCTTTTTCATACCACGTTATACTTTTACTTCACTACATTCATTTGGCAGCTTATTGAAACTTCAGATAATCAGTCTATCATCAGTCCAGTCGAGTTATCACCTCCAGCAAACAGAGAAAACACGTCAAACCTCTCCCATAGTTCCCTTTAAAGAACGGTCTGTGGTAAAAGAGAGAAAACGATCCAAAATTTCATCACAAAATCAAAAATTTAAGGTCCAGAAATTGAAAGATAATAAATCATTTTAAAATGAAAATCTTGTTTTTTCACACGTTTGTTTTTCTTTTTGCATTAAAACGGTTCATGTTGAGCAGCAGGTTTCTCTTTGACACCAGCTCACATGAACGATGAATGAATGAAAATGTTTGTGTGTTTTCAGACTCAGATCGACCATTACCTGGCTCTGGTCAACAACCAGGTGAAGGACGTTGTTGAGAAGTAAGTAGACGTCTTAACGAGACACTTTGATTCATTTTGAGTCTCTTTTATTAAAACTGACAGACACTCGCTGCTTCTTCTGCATCTTTTATTGTTCCTAATGAGTAAATCTGTTTTTAAATAATGAAATCATTTTAAAATGCAAGATTAATTTAGAAATGTTTGACTTTTTATAATTTGATGTGTTTGCAGCCGTCAGTCCGTTTGATGATTGTATGTGATCCTTTTTCATGATGTGCTGCTTCCTGTCGCCCTGCAGGATCCAGGCGAAGGTTCCCGGGATGAAGCGTAAAGCCGAGTGAAGAAACAGAAAGTGCTGGTTTGGATTCAGGAAGTCCTGGTTGGAGGGGAGGAGGAGGGTGAGGGAGGGGGGAGGATGTGAAGGCAGGCTGGAGGAGGGGAGGAGGGGTTTGGCGTGGAAGCAGCCCTTCTAACTTTATTTGTCAAAATAATAAAAACACTTTTTTTCCAGTTCAGAATTCCTTTTTTTGTGTTTTCTGGAGACGTTGCAGGAGGTCGGAGGTCAGCTGAGGTTCACGACACCGCAATAACAGGTCGGCTCGATGAAACTTTTCTCTTCAAACGTCGAAATGTTTGTTTCTGTGACGCTCAAACGCACAGAAACACATTGTGGGAGGTCAGATGCTCTTTTTTTTTTTCTTTCCCCGCAGTTGAGCTTTCGAGCAAGTTTTTTTTTTTTTTTTTTTTTCGTCTGCTGGTGATTTTTAGAAAGACGAGCGAGCAGCACCTCATTTGTATTTTTCTTATTTTGGTAGTTAGAGTTAGAAGTATTTTGTGTTTTTTTTTTTTTCCTGTCGTGTCCTCTCAAGCTTCGAGCTTCGCTTCCTCGGTAACCTGCTGCGTGGTTTCGCCTCGATGTGACGAACGACAGATTTGTGAACAATGTCTTTGACTCCCGATGAGGCGGCGTGGGATGGGTGGGGGAGGGGGGCTGGGCTTGTACTATCATTTAAAACCTTCATCGCTTATGAGTAACTCTAGCTAGAAACACCTAGAAAACCTTTGCCAGACAAATAAACATTAATTACATAAAAGTCGTTATTTCCATGTCATCGCAGCTGTCTAGTAATGAAAAACTCTGGAAGAAACACGTTTACATTCATCCACATAAAATATTTAAAAAGGAAAAAAAAAAAAAAGAAATGGGATTTAAAGAAAAAAATAAATAACCATACTGTCTGTGGAGCCAATATCTTAATAAAGTTACAACTTGATGTGACTTTGGGAAACCTTCGAGCATTTGTTTGTTATGCAAGTATAATTGTGAATGATAAACTTCATACTTCAATTGTGACGATAAAAAGCTCCCAGCGGGGAGCCGTGTTTGTGGAATGCATTGTGAGATGTAAACAATTATCAATAAAGCTTCTAGACGAAGAACGTCGTCTCCTCGTCTGTTACCAACTCTGACTGCATGTACGCACTTATCGAAGGAAGAGGGAGTCAGAAATGTGACTTTAAGGCCCAGATATCTGAAAAATAAAACTTGACGAGGTATGAAGTCAGAAGTTTGAATTTAAGTGTTCAAACACAAATACACTTTATGTTGACATTTTGACAGAGGCAATGATTGAGACAACGATATCTGTAAAAAAGTTTTTATTTTTATTGTACAAATCAAAATTGAGATCCAAAATTAAAAATATGACTCAAGACTCAAAGTCACATTTAAAAGACTTTAAAAAAACCTGTTTGACTCCAGGCTTTATAATTTTGGCTTAGAAAGGTTTTTGTTTGTCTTTATCTTTTAAGGCCATGATTATCCTAAAATTACAACAGTCAAATAATCATGGCCTTAAAAGATAAAAAAATCAAGTTGACTGTTAATAATTTGTGCATATTTTTGGCTAAAACTAAATTTCTATATCAAATGAAAGTGTATATGAAGTCAGTCAGATGTTGACCTACTAATTAGAAATTGTGAGATTATAAATCAAAATTTTCACCTTTAAGACAAAAATGAGATAATAGTTTGTTTATAGTTTAATCATGACATCATGCTGAAGTCCCGTCTCATAATTTTTAAAATTACTATTTGTTGTCAATTGTTATTCTGTCCATTTTTATGTGTTTTGTTGTCTTTTTGGCAGAAGTGGGCTTCCACAGAACCAGAGACTTTGGTTGGTTTTTTAACTGTTTAAAACAATTTTTGTTAAAAAAAAAAAAACGGTAGAAAAATACTTTGTACAAACTTGTGAGTCTCCTGAGAAGACAAATAAGTGTAAATAATCTGAAGAGTTAACATGATCACTCGTTAATCATTCTGATTTAAGCAGAAATAAAAATGATCAGTTTAAGATTGAATAAGAAGAAAATTAAACTGAAGTGAAAAAAGAGAAAATCAGTTCTTTAATTCATCCTAAAAGTTCATCTTTGGTTTGAAACCAACGATCTGAGCCAGCCCGGCCTCAGAGGACGATCATGATGTTCAATGAGCTCCTGAAACAGGACGGTTAAACCTCGAGGGGAAATGTTGACTCTAAGAGGTGTGAATGATTATTGATCAGCCTGATCAGGTTGCTCTGCGACTACAAGTTTAAAACTAGTAGTCGCAGAGCTCTAATGTCAGTAACATTATCCAAAATGCCGACTTCACATCCTTCGTTTTTATGCTTAAATTATATTAGAAAGACTAAAACCATCAAAACAGGTCGTAATTAAATGATGAGCTTTTAAATTTGTTTTAGGTTGAGACTGATTCATGAGACAAGTCGTTTAGTTAACACTGATGTTACTTCTGATGGAGCTAAAGAGCACCTGTTTACCTGTTCACACCTGTTTACCTGTTCACACCTGTTCAGCCTCAGTAAGTTTGAGAAACTTACTGAAAATGACAAAAACTTAAAATATAATAAATAATAATAGAAATGACCCTGTGACATTTTTTAATACAAGAGACAAAAAGAGAAACAGTTTTCTTGCACGAGTCTCATTTAATCTGTTTGTACACCAACACACACACACACTTTGAACACAATCACCTCGGTATAAAAATCAACCGGTGAACAGAATTCACACCATAAAATCTCTTCAATCATCCACAAACATGTTTTGGTTTAAAAATAAATTCATGCATCTGAGCATCTTTTATATTTCATGTACATTATGATACAGATCAGGTGAAACCAGGAGCCACAACCTGCGCACGCACACACACGGGAACATTTAAAACTGATCTCAGTGCAGCATTTTACATCATCACCTCAAACATAAATTTCTTTGTTTTCGTCGTTTGTTCTTTTTCTTAACGAGCGTCAGCGGCCGTCACACATGCATCCTGCACATAACGAACCTCGACAGCATCACACGTCACTCACAGGTATTTTTTTCTTTTCTAGATCACAGGACTGATTATAACATCTAGATTAATGCTTTTAGACACATTTTGTGCCTCCTTTTTTAAACTACGGCAGGCCAGAGGGAACACGTGTTAATGTTTAAACAAATATTCGGTATGCTTGTGTAAGTTTTTGCTGTAAATGAACTTTTATTTGATTAATGAAGCTTCTTTAATCTGTCGGTGATGCAGGAAATAAAGATTCTGATTTAAGTGTAAAACTTTGATTTATTGTGGGTTTTTTCATGCTGTGATCTGTCACATCAGTGAAGACAGAAAAATAGTCCTGCCTCAGCTATGACTCCAGTGACCTTTGACCTCAGGAAATCAAAAGTGTCGAAGGTGAATGAGTGAAAATAAGGTGCGTAACCTCTGGAGCTTTTTTTTTTACTATTTGTCTTCACACAAACAGACTTTTTTGACACTTTTCACCACAGTTAAAAGTTCATATTCAACAGTTCAGACACAGAGAACTCTTCCACTCTGTAAATGAGGCATAAATAACATTTAGATATCAAACATTAAATATTCCACCTTAACTTGTGTTGCTTTTACGATCACGATGCTTTGGATGTTTGACGTCTTTCAAACAAAAAGCAGCAGCAAAGAAAATGTTGAATAAAGTTTGAACATTCTCAGATTAGCACCAGACAAAGAGTACAAAATAAGCTTAATTATGGATGAAATAAAAAAACAGAGTATGAAATAAAGAGAAGAAAACAAAGAAACACAAGTAGAAAGATCCAGAAAGGCACTTAAGTGTGATGATCTCCAACGACAGATACAGTGAAGGCTCTTTGAAATTAAAAATGACTTTAAATCAAACTTCTTCAGTAAAAATCAAACTGCATCAGATCTTTCATGAATAAATCCAGAGCCTCCTTCCTGCTCTTATGATCTCCAACACACCAGCTTAAACAGCGTTTCCTTTAAATGGTCCTCAAAAGTTCTGTAAATGTCACTTTTTTTCACTTGAATGTTGTTTTTCCGACGGTCACCTGAATGCAGCATCGGTGAGCCCAGGAGTCAGACGTACAAAAGATCCATCAGACAGACGAAATCATTTATTCATTCATCTGTTAACGCTCTCATATCTCTGCAATGTGGAAATAAAAGGCACTATTATTCATTCATTTAGTTTCAATCATTTTTTAGGATTCAAATCATTTTATTTTTCTGTGTTTGTGTTTTCATTTGTGTTGAATCACACTTATCGCGCTCCAAACGATACACTTCATGACGTTCCTCAAATTTAAAGTTCCTGAAAGCTTTTCTGGATGTTTTAAACTTCAAAAGTTCATTTAAAGTTAAGATTAATCATTTTTCCTCGTTATTCCTGAAGTGAAGTTTTCAGGTTTGTTCGAGTCCCGCCCACTTTAAACCAAATATTTTCAGGCTCTGTAACGATCGATCGCAGCCTGTAACGATCAGGAAATTCTTCTTTCCGTCGACGGTCTGACGAGCTGCAGTCTGATTAAAGTCAGAAATCTGAACGTTCATTTAAAGGGTCGTTCAGCTGTAGTTGTACATAAAGGAGCCGTCTGACAGAATAAAAATCTGACTTCAGACGTTCAGCTGGAGATGATGAAGCTTCAGCAGGCTGATCAGAAAAATCAGGAGCAGAACTTCTGAAGTTTTCTGTTTCTTTAAACTCTGCAGCGAGTTTCAGTCTGAGTTTATAGAAGAAAACACGGCTGATAATAACAAATCCTAAAACACAACGGTCATTTTGCATCAAGCCTCCGAATGAAAACTTTTATTTGATGCATTTGGTCGATACTTTATTTAATGCAACGGTTTCTATACAAACCACGGCCGCACACATACGTCATCATTTCTATAAATGCTCAGTTAGCTGAATGTTTTTATTTAAAGGGATTTTTGAGGATAAAAAAGTAAAGCTGCTTCAGTTTATTCACTCAGTCTAAGAAGGAGACCAGAGAGACGAATAAAATAAAAGATTTTCTTGTTTTTCTCTCCAAAGATAAAACATTTAAACTGACTTGTTCGGCTCAATTTCAGTTTTCTGTCGCTGATTTTTGGTGTTTAAAATCAACCTGATGAGCGTTGCAGGATAAAAACCTTCTGATTTGTTCGCTCGGTCTGCTGAAGCCTCCCTTACCCTCAGTGGAAGTTTAAAATGTCGTTTTACACAGAACAAAGACTGTTAAAGTTAAAGAGCAGAAAGAAGACAGAGAGACGCCGTTATTGATCCCTGAAGGGAAATAAACGGATGTTTAACGTCGTCGTCATGTCAGTAAAGACTCTGATGAGTTTTATACGTCTGACCGCTGAACGGGAGGAAACTCGCAGCTGTTTGCTGATTTTTCTTTGTGAAAATCTGAAATGTGTTGAACCTTTTTCTCTTTGTGCGACTCCAGAAGGTCACGTGACTGACGAGGAGGGGCGACGAGGTTCAGGCGAGAAAAAAACACCTGACACGTTGAAGGCGTCGGTGATTCGTCCGTGTTCAGCCGCAGATTTTTAGTTTTCTGCCCGAAGATTGTAAACGTGTCGCCTCCTCGCTGAAATCCTTCGTCGCTCTCTGAACTCTTCAGAAACTCCACAAACAAAGGTTCAGGTTGTTGGTTCGACTCCGTCCGGATCCACTTGTGGTGCTGTTAAGGCGCTTTGGAGCAAAGCGTCAGCAGACGGCAGACATCTTTACAGACATTTCCACACGAAAACACTGCAATACACATTAAACATGAAAGATTAAAGACTGAACTTTATTTAAACATCATGTGGAGACATCAACAGTTTAGAAACGTGTTCAGATGTTCAGTCACTTTACGTGTAAATAAACTCTCTCTCTCTCTTCTTCATCCGCTTGGTCCGGGACCGGGTCGCGGAGGCAGCAGTCTGAGCAGAGATGCCCAGACTTCCCTCACCCCAGACACTTCCTCCAGCTCTTCCGGGGGACCCGAGGCGTTCCCAGGCCAGCCGAGAGACATAGTTTCTCCAGCGTGTCCTGGGTCTTCCCCGAGGCCTCCTCCCGGTGGGACATGCCTGGAACACCTCCCTAGGGAGGCGTCCAGGGGGCATCCGAAACAGATGCCCAAGCCACCTCAGCTGACTCCTCTCGATGCGAAGAGCAGCGGCTTTACTCTGAGCTCCTCCCGAGTGACCGAGCTTCTCACCCTATCTCTAAGGGAGCGCCCAGCCACCCTGCAGGAGGAAACTCATTTCGCCGCTTGTATCCGCGATCTTGTCCTTTCGGTCATTACCCAAAGTTCATGACCATAGGTGAGGGTGGGAACGTAGATTGACCGGTAAATCGAGAGCTTCGCCTTTCGACTCAGCTCCTTCTTCACCACGACGGTCCGGTACACCGACCGCATAACTGCGGACGCTGCACCAATCCGCCTGTCAATCTCACGCTCGATCTTTCCCTCACTCGTGAACAAGACCCCGAGATACTTGAACTCCTCCACTTGAGGCAGGACCTCTCCACCCACCTGGAGAGGGCATGCCACCCTTTTCCGGTCGAGAACCATGGCCTCGGATTTGGAGGTGCTGATTCTCATCCCAGCCGCTTCACACTCGGCTGCAAACCGCTCCAGTACATGCTGAAGGTCCTGGCCTGATGAAGCCATCAGGACAACATCATCCGCAAAAAGCAGAGATGAAATCCTGTGGTTCCCAAACCGGACTCCCTCCGGCCCCTGGCTACGCCTAGAAATCCTGTCCATAAAGATTATGAACAGGACCGGTGACAAAGGGCAACCCTGCCGGAGTCCAACATGCACTGGGAACAGGTCTGACTTACTGCCGGCAATGCGAACCAAGCTCCTGCTCCGGTCGTACAGAGACCGAACAGCCCTTAGCAAAGGCTCCCCGGACCCCATACTCATGCGGGGAGCACCCCCACAGAATACCACGAGGGACACGGTCGAATGCCTTCTCCAGATCCACAAAGCACATGTGGACTGGTTGGGCAAACTCCCATAAACCCTCAAGCACCCTGTGGAGGGTATAGAGCTGGTCCAGTGTTCCACGACCAGGACGAAAACCGCATTGTTCCTCCTGAATCCGAGGGTCGACTATCGGCCGAATTCTCCTCTCCAGTACCCTGGCGTAGACCTTCCTGGGAGGCTGAGAAGTGTGATCCCCCTAGTTGGAACACACTCTCCGGTCCCCCTTTTAAAAAGAGGGACCACCACCCCAGTTTGCCACCACCAGAGGCACTGTCCCCAACCTCCATGCAATGTTGCAAAGGCGTGTCAGCCAAGAAGACAGCCCCACAACATCCAGAGATTTGAGGTACTCAGGGCGGATCTCATCCACCCCCGGCGCCTTGCCACTCATGGGAGCTTACGAACTACCTCAGTGACTTCGGCTTGGGTGATGGACGAGTCCACCTCAGAGACCCCAGCCTCCGCTTCCTCATTGGAAGGCAAGTCGGTGGGATTGAGGAGATCCTCGGCGAAGTATTTCTTCCACCGTCCGACAATGTCCCCAGTCGAGGTCAACAGCTCCCCACCTGCACTGTAAACAGTGTTGGCAGAGTACTGCTTCCCCCTTCTGAGGCGCCGGAC
>CM041544.1:25119773-25122273 GCA_023238725.1 Scortum barcoo | reverse complement strand
AGCTGAATTTTAGTGAACAGAGTTGAACTTGTTTTATTAGTTTGCTGGTTTGGCACCGTGCCAGCCTCAGTGCTGTGTTAAGATTACTAGTTAAAAATAAACATCCAAAAACAACCCCACCGGCCCGTCTTCCTCCGCTAACATCACGTTATTATTATCATCAAGTTAATGAAGCTGTCCAGTCTTTCTTTCTGCAGCTCAGGAGACTCTCCAGGATCACTCTGAGTTTGTTCAGTACCAAAATAAAGGTTGTCGTTCGTGCTTTTATTTTCTCGATAAGTCTCAGAGACCTTCAGATATCAAACTTTAAGTCAGAGGAGAACTCACGGCACCGAAGGCGACAGACAGCATCGTCTGCATCCTGCCGTCCTCCACCGTTCCCACCACGCCTTTCTTGTACATCAGAGCGCCGCCGGCCAGCGTCCAGAACTTCACGTGTTTGATTCCCACCGACACGAACTGGGAGTCCGAGTCCGGCCGAAACTCCACCACGAAGATCCGGTCCGGGTGTCCGGCTTTACTGCAAACTTTGGATCCTGCAGAGGAGACGCCGCGTTATTTTACTCTGTCCTTACCTTCATCATTTACTCACTCACATCCTGTTTCTGTCTCATGTTCGTTCATTGATCACCAATACTCTGATTGTTTTGTGTTTGCTGGTTATCGATCAGCTCTGACCTTCCTGCCATCGCCACACAGTGATGGTGTGTTCAGGCTCCACCCCGACGGACAGCAGCAGCTTCCCCGTGGCGCTGAAGTTCACGTAGCTGACGCCTTTGGCGTGAGAACAGCGAAGGATGGACAGAGTCTGTTTGCTCATGGCGTCCCACACGTGGATGGACGGAGTCGTGCCTGCAGAGACGAGAGACGAGCACAGAGGACGTAAACCGAGAAGTTTATCACGTCTCACTGAAGACAGAAGATTTGTTGGACTAAAGCAGAGTTAGCAGGCAGACGGATCACTGCAGCCTACAAACACCCCGAGAACCAGACCAGCATCAGCACCAGGAACCAAACAGCTTCACTGCTCAGACAATCTCATCAGTCTGTTTTCTCAGGCAGCTTCTGTTCATTTCAGTCTCAGAAAAAGAAACGAGTTTGGAGTATAACACTTTCCTGCATTACTGATGAAAACTGTATTTAACATCATTGTTTAAGGTGTGAATGCACATAAAGGAGATATTTCTATACAAGCACATGGGGAAGATTGAAAGGGTTGAATTGAAATTTTCATTCTTATAGACGTTCAACTTGGTATGAAAGGAAAAATTTACACTACAACGCGTGTAAGCACATTTTAAGAGTCCCTGCTGTCAGTGACATTAAGATAGAAAAAATGAGTTTTTTTTAACTAATAAATAAATTGTAAATAAATTGTAAGTAATGATGTTGGTGTTTCATCATCGACCTGAAATGAAACTAAGAGCTGCCTGAAGGGAAAGAAATCTGAAAGCTGATTTTTTGATTTTGTACAATCCAGGAAGTCAGAATTTAGTGAGATAAAATAAAATGTGAATCAGCAGCCACCTCTGATAAAACAGCTGGTAATCACACTATAAGTGGACGCATGGATGCACTGGATGAACATACACGTGTAGTTTCTGCTCTGAGTTTCTGGGTTTCAGGGTTTTTGTCGGGTGGGGGAGGCAGGTGCGGGTTGTTTTTTTTACCTGGAAGCTCACTGACGTCGTCCACCTGAGGTGTTGTGAGAGCGATGGTGACAAATGAGGCCAGCCAAAACACACAAACACACAAACACACACACACACACACAAAAACAAAACAAAAAACAGATAAAAACCTGAAGTGAGTTAACAGGTGAACCATGACAGCAAAGAGAGACATTAAAGGGCGATTCTTGCTGCTTCAATCAGGCTCATGGAGAGAGGGTAATATCTGATAATAATAATAATAATAAAAATAACAATAATAGTGACAAGAATCAAAGCTGAATAAATGATTGTTTTGGCCACATGAGGGCGACATAAACAACCTGTGCTGAACACCGCCAAATATGATGAACAGGCTGCTGATGACAAAAATAAAGTTTTAATAAATGTGATCAAAAAGCACCTTTATTTAAAGTTATTCATAATTAACTAACTAAATAATCAACCATTTTTTTTGCTTTTTTTAATCAACCTGCTGGTTTTTTCCTTTTTACATCAAAGCTTCCTTCATGTTCGTCCGTCTGTTTCTGTTCTCTCGGCAGAAAAAAAGTAAAGCAAGCAGGTTAAACATGAAGCAGAGGAGAGAAAAGCAGGACTCGTTTAGTTCAGGACGAGTTAGTAGAGAAACACACCGACATGCAGAGACACACACACACACACACACACACTGGTGTAATTCCGATCTGTCCTGCGTGGATGATGATGTTTTTGTATTTGGGGTGCTGGTTGGCGGTCAGACAGAGGATGTCATCGGTGTGTTCCAGGTAGAAACTCTGAGTTCCTGCAGCACAAGAAGACACTTAAACACATCACATTAACAACTGCTGAAC